>VZQC01004822.1:2872819-2912819 GCA_009823505.1 Rhizomys pruinosus
CAGGTGGCAGTGGGGAGGGTGGGAGTGTGGAGACAGTGACCAGGTGGCAGTGGGGAGGGTGGGGGGTGGAGGCAGTGACCAGGTAGCAGTAGGGGAGAGATGGGGGGGGTACAGTGACCAAGCTAACATTTTATCATGTTTCCCTTCATCTTGGATCCATTGTCTGTAAATTCGTGCTGGCAGAACCTTTCAGATGTCAAAGGGTTTAGAAGCTGAATTGAGGGATCTGTTATAAGTTCTGAGTAGCTCTGCCTGCCTCCTGACCCTCATCTCCCCAAAGCCATGATTTATATACACAGCCTTGTCTTTTATGGCTTCCTGAGTTAGTTTTTTCAGACTAAAATCCATGTGTTATAAGCCTCAGTGTGCATGATTTCTTAGGTTTTTAATTACAAAATATAGTTTTGACCTATTAAATCACGTGTGAGGTAAATTTACCATAATAAAGCCTTATTAATCCCCTACAATTAAGACTTTACGGTTCTTTGCTGAACTTTTTATTGAATTTCCCATGAGAACTCTTACACAACTGATTGTGAAGAAACTTAGCTTGTAACCAGAAGCCAGTGTAGGAGCAGAATTTGCTTTAGAAAATCGCTTCATACATGGGCCCGGACTTCCTGTCTCTGGGAACAGTGTCTCATTGAGGCCTATGGCAGTCTCTTGAGGTGACCACTGTGGCACCTGCTTTACAGATGGAGAAACTAAGTATAGAAGGTGGCGTGACTGACCAACTTCATACAGCTACTCATGATTTCAGCCAGGTCATCAGGCTCCGAAGCACACATTTCGAGCCAGAGTCTCCTTGGCCTCAGTGATAATTATGAATGCAGGATTGACTACAACCCTGGTTCTGTTCTACACTACATATTTATTACTATTTACTTAGCTCATTAATATTTGTAACAAATCTATGAGGGTTTTGCCATTTGTCATCTCACTTTTTATTGAATTTCTGAAAATTTCATATGATATAACCTGACGGTATTTAGATCCCCTTCCTGATCCCTAATTTACTGTATTCTATTATACATGCACATACATATGTATATATTTAATAAGGCCTAGAGAGTATAATTTGTGTCTCCAAATGTGTCTTCAGTGTGGGTTCTTCCACTAGAGTTGGCTTAACCTACCAAGAGTCCCATCCTTAAAAGAGACTGTCTGCCCCTCCCAGTAGCCATCTGTTGCCACAGTTTCCTAGGTGGGGTAGGAGCTTCTTACCACTTCCTTATGTCCAGGCCAGGATTATTATTATTTATAATAATTTGAAATAATTATTATTTATAATAATTTGAAATAATTATTATTTATAATAATTTGAAATAATATAATTATTTGAGGTTACATGGGACTTGTGCGTGCTGTCACCATTGCTGTGAGTTCACAGGAGTAACTGCCTAAGCTGTCTGGAAACTCCATTTCTGTGTGGTCATCCACCACTTTCGGCTCTTACAATCTTTCCACCCCCTCCTCCGCAATGATCCCTGAGCCTTGGGAGGCAGAATTTTGATATAGATGTCCTATTTGGCAATAAGCACTCTAAAGCTTCCTGTTTACTGCACATTGGGCAGTTGTAGGTTTCTGTGTTATTCATCATCTGTTGCACAAGAAAACTCTTCTGGTGAGAGTCATGAGATGCATTATCTATGGGTATACCAATAAGTCATTAGGGGTCAGTTTAATACAATAACTATTTAGTATAAAACTGGTATCAGGTTCTCCCCTATGTCCTGTGACCTGTCTAGCCTCAGGTTCCCAAGCCTGATAGCAATGTCAGGTATAGACTGCATCCTAGGAAGCAGAATTTAAAACCAATTAAAGAGTGGTTGGTTACTCCCATAATATTTGTGCCACTATTGCATCAGTGAGCATATCTTGCCAGGTCAGTTGTAATTGTAGTTCACAAGATTCACAGCTGGATAATGTCGATGATTTTTTTTTTCCCAGTAGTATGTATTGCACCTTCTAGCACTATGAATTCTGGCCAATGGAGACATCATCCCCCTTTTATAGAAAACAGAAGCACAGAAAGATTGCATAGACTTCTTGAGGTTATACAGCTACACTATAAGTGGTACAGGTCACACATCCACGTAGGCTGCAGAGCCCCTACTTACAGCCCCAGCTGACACTGTCTAGTCCTCTCCATGTCTCCCATTTCCCTCCTAAATATTACCAGAAAACTTCGGCCTCTGAAAATTTGCTCCATCTCTTCTCTGAACCCTCTTTCCCACTTTGGGTCTCTGCAACCTTTATTTTCTTGGCCTCTGGAAGGAGTCTGGGCTCTGGAGACAGACAGACCTGGGCTGTTAGCTTCCTTGTCTGTAAGGTGGAACAAATTCCTTCTTCACAATACTGTGTTGATTTTCTGGTGTAATGCATGTCAAAGATGGGTAGGTATTTATTGTAGTAAGTGTTCCAAGAGTGGAAATGCTTTTGCATTTTCTTTTTTTCACAAAGCCCAGTTAAGGTCTTAGGGTCTGCAAACTCCTTCCACACACAATATTATCAACTGTCCTTGGAGCCTGCAAAGCCATCTGCGTATGTAACTCTATTTAGCACTAACCACCACTTCCCTTGTGCTGCAGCTACTTGTGAGTATTTCTGTCCCCTTATTGAGTTCTGAGGTTCTTAGGGTCAGAGACTACATTTCATTTGTCTCCTCATCTCCAGATACAAGCCTAGAACTGTATGTACTCAAGCTCTGAAATATTTTTTTAGTGAATTGAATTGAAAACAATGTATTGGAACTGTGAGCTCCACTAATTATGTGTCCCAGGCTGCAAGTAAATCTCTCAGGAAAGCTGTGGGTCACTCCCACAACAGAGACTGAGAAACAGCCAAGCCATCTCATACTCTGTTTCTACCTTATTCTCTATTGCTCAAACAGCCCGGGCTTTTCCCATAAAAGCTTTCTTTTCTCAGTGAAATAGTGAAATTCAGTTGACTGCAGATTGCAGGATATCCTAAGGAGCCCCTGGAGGGGGTTCTGAGTCCAGCGAGTGCCTGGACTGCCACTGCTATGAAGTAACTGTTTGTGTCTCTCCAAAATGAACACATTGAAATCTAGCCCCTCAGAGTGATGGTGTGGGAAGGTGAATCTTTTGGAAGGTGATTAGATCATGAGGGTAGAATTTAGGCATAGATTAGTGCCTCTATAAAAGACACCCTAGAGCTTCTTCCTCTTCCTTTAGTCACAAGAAAGGGCAAAGCTAAAAGTGGGTAATGATCAGAACACCTAATCTGACTTGATCTTGGCCTTCCCAGCCTCTAGGACAATAAGGAAACATTTCTGTTGTTTATAAGCTGCCAGGTTATGATATTGTTTCATAACACAAACAAACCAAGACACTTTCTGTCACCGGACTGGGAGAGTAGTAGATGTGGACTTCCTCCTCTCCAGAGTCTTCTTTGGATGTAGAGCCCAGAATTTCTGACCTACAATTCTGGATTAAAATATCTTACAACATACTTTGGACACAAGGCTTGGCATAACTGAGCTGGACTTAGAAGTGCCCTCCTGAAGACTAGCTCTCATAGTGTCAGAAGAGCCTATGCAAGCTGACAAGGGAGAAAATCAAGCAATGGTTTTTACCCAGCTGTAAAGCCTATGAACCACAATAATAGTCAGCCCAGCAAACTTATCTCTGTTGGGACAGTAATGAGACTTTTATCCTGGGAGGTAATCAACAGCTGTCTAACTGGATTTAAGACTTCAGTTCATGCATGGTACTGTAAATGTAGCCAAGTACACAGGGCTCAAGAGGTCATAGACTGTGGAGAAGAGTGTACTTCTGTCATTTCCCTAGACTGGTATAATTTCTTACTATAGTCTCAATACATATTCATATATTTATAGACAAGTGTAATGTTCACCACTCATCAAAGAAGCTTCTTTTTACAACAGATGGAGACTATGAGAAAATTCTACAACTGATCAAACACAGAGAATAAGTGATTGTGAAGTCCCCAACCCTAAGTGATGTATCTTCAATGCAACCTCTACACTGGAGTCTCAGGGGGCATTGAAGAAGAGGAGACAGAACGAATGTAAGAGGGAAAGGCCCAAGACTCCTGCTTCTTGTTTATGCACCTAGACACGATAGAGAAGCTGCACCAATGAAATCTTCACAGTGTGGTAGTCTAACAAGATCTGCATAATGATACAACTAGTTGGCATGCCAAGGTGGATGGGGGGACATCAGAGGGTCTTCATCTGAAGGAGGGAGAATCAGTTTCCTCCAGGGACTAGCTCCCTGAGAGGTTATCTAATCCAAGTGGGCATCCCTGCACGCAGGTACACGCTGGTACCACTAAATGGACTCAGCGCATTATATTTATATATGTGTGTATTTATAAATGTGTGGTTGTATGTATAATAATAATCAAAGATGAGGACAAGAAGTTGAGATGGACAGGGGAGACATGGGAAGAGTTGGTTGGACACTGGGAGGGATGGAAATAATGTAAAGACAATACTCATGGATAAAATTTTCAAAACACCAAATGAAACCCACAGCTTTCCAAAGTGACCTAGATAAATGGGATGCCCGAAAAGACCCTATCTCCACTCACAGCACCCTCTGGAATCCCTTCATTGGCAGCTTCATAGAGAGCAAGGCCCAAAGGGCCTGGGACCTAGAGTTAACATCTTTGACCTGAGTCTAGGTAGGTGTGGGAGGTGACTGGGTAGGCGACTATGTCAGCAAAGTGATCTAGGACAGGAGTGACACTATGCTTAAGCTTAGGGAACAGGAGAGAGGAGGTTAGTGCAGGAGAGGGACATCCTTGAGAACGCTGTGCTTCTTTCTTATGACAGAGTACCCTGCCTGAACACACCCACAAAAGAAGACAATTCCTACATTCATTCATTATGGAGTGGAGAAGGGGAGAGGCAGAATGCTTTGGCTGTGAAAAATCTCTACCTTTGGGGCTCACATACACAGACTTTCATTCTGATTGTGCTAGGAGCTGGCTTGGTGACCATGTGTAGTTACTTGAATCTATTTCCCATGAGAAACATAAATAATAACAGCTTCTGAGGTTCCTGGAAGGATTGACTGAATTCCTCCATGGTAAGCACTCACTAGATAGCTACTCTCTTGAAGGAGCCCGCTCTGATCTGGCCACATCGTCATCTCTGCCTAGATTCCACTGCAGAAATTAGCAGATGGTGGAACAGCCAAGTTGGAAGCAGGGGGGCTGTGATGCCAGTCTTCAGAATCTCACAAAGTTAGTTCTAGAAGAATCTGTTTCAAGGCGTTATCTGATTCCCATCCCATCCCTTAACTTTAAAGGAAATAGACCCAAACAGAAATTAGGTGACTTGACATAGATGTATGGGTATGGGCACTGGGCTGAGGAAGTGCCAGGTGGAGCTGGCAGCCTGGACCTCGTGGCTTGAGGCCAGTGGGTAACTGCTCAGAGGCCTGAGGAGCAACAGGCGTTGTGGGCCATTTCTCAGATAGTTGCAGTTACTGTCCTCAGGCCCAATGGCTGAAAATCCCAGACCCCACAGAAGGAGGAGGTGTCTATCAGATGGCAGACAGATCGTACGCTGCTTCTTGTGGGTGACGACGTTCTTTCTGGGTACCTTCTCTTGAATGCTCATCTTTGGGGTGGCATTTCTTTGTTTCTTCTCAGCTCAGCCTCTCTGCTTCTGGGGGTTCCCTTCCCCCACCCTCTTCCATCCTCCCAAGTTCCTATCAGGCACAGGCAGTGATTGAAATTATTGATTCAATCAGTTTATCCTCCTG
Organism: Rhizomys pruinosus; assembly: GCA_009823505.1. Classification (NCBI taxonomy): domain Eukaryota; kingdom Metazoa; phylum Chordata; class Mammalia; order Rodentia; family Spalacidae; genus Rhizomys; species Rhizomys pruinosus. The sequence continues at coordinate 2,878,579 of VZQC01004822.1, forward strand.
CTGAGCTGCATCGTAGCTGGCTCGCTGATTCAGGTTGGGCCTCAGCATAGCCTGCTGGCTGCCTCTGCTTAACACCAGGGACAATTGGAGCTGCAGAACCTCCCGGAGCGATGCCAATGGAGACCGTAGGACTTGACTAAGAATGGGCTCCTCACTCTCATTCCAGCTGCTGCTACTGAATCCGAGGCTAGAGAGACGTGTCCATCTTGTCTGAGGGTAGACCCCACCAACCTGCTCCATCACACAAGAGACCAACCCAAAGTTCCTTCAAACCTGGATGGTGAACTGTTACAAGATACCTCTCAGACTGTTCCTCTCTGGAATAATCGGGAAGCACGAGAAGGAAGATGCTGTTGTTTCTTATGTGATAATAAAGGCATCATCAAGGGGCAATTTTGGCAGGCGAGTGACTGGGCTTATTGTAAATGCCTTCCCCCTCTCACTAGGTTTCTCAAGTTCTCTTGCCTGCCCTCCTTTATTTTATAGGGATTCTGTGTAGCTGAAGTCATGTGCATGAATATTGCGTAACATTCTGTGGATGGACACAATATTATAAAAATAATTTAATTGACCACTGTAATGAAAAGAGCGCTGGGTAAGTCGCTTGGGTTGCAATTTCTCTCTGTATTTTTACATTGCCAGGGATAGTGCTGTTGACATGAATAGGCCAGTATTGATTTCATTTAAAATTTTCAACATCTGAATGATGTGAGCAGTGATCTGTGGGAAGATACCGCAGAGTTGCCGGCATAGCTCCTGCTAACAAAATACCATTTAAAAAGGATTTTTTTCTATTAGCATTCACAAAGAGAGAATAAAAAGAGTTATGAGAATGTTAAAAATTTTTACTGACCAGAGAAATATGAAGTCGCCACCTTCATTTTACTCTTAATTAATTGAGTTATTGGACCTTATATAATCCTCTGTTAAGTACTAAAAGAAAGCAGGCAGACCTTGAGGTGGTTGTATGGAACACTTTGTTTTCTGATGGCAGGGACTTCAATGACGCCCCCTTGAGAAAGCCCCTGATGGTGCTCAGCCTCCCCCTAGAAATAGATTTCAAATTCGACAGTGACTCCTTAATGCTGCCTTATTAACGAGTTCCAATTCAGTGGTTAGAAGTTACCATTGTTTAAACAACAGTAGCACAAATTAGATTTTCAAACTTTCCAAGATGCAGTTTCTCCTGATGCCTGTATCTGCCAGTCAAGTGACAAAAGGTTATAGGAGGTGGTGTGGGAGGGATCCTGTTCTGTTCTGTTCTGTTTGTTTTAAATAGTCCCACTATGGCAAATTGGGGGATGAGGGTTTGAGGTGGTCTGTTTATCCATCTTTTAGATAGTGTCTGCGGAGACACAGACAGTACATAGGGGCAGCTTTCCTGTCTTTTATTGGTTCTGTTCATATAGGCAGGCTGAGTTGAGCAGTGGTATCACCCTCAAGGTGAGAAAGCTACCTTTCCAGCAACTTCTCTACTTTTTGCCTTTGCAATGAGGGTCTCACTTCAGCTTGGATACAGCTAAGAGATCTCAAGGGCAAGTACAGGGAAGGATCTTTTCTGAACCATAGACAATGGATCTGGACGAAGGGACTTGGACATGCTGTGGAATCTCTGAGTTTGGGGGTTGGGGGGTTGTTTGCTTTTGTTATGTTTTGTTTGTATAAATGCACTCTGTGCCCATGGAGGACAGAAGAAGGCATTGGATGCCCTGGATCTGGAGTTACAGATGGTTGTTGGCCCCCATATGGGTGCTGGGATTAGAACACAGATCTGCAAGAACAGCCAGTGCTCTTAACTGAGCCCTATCTCCAGCCCCCAAACCCAGCTTTTGCCAAACAAGAAGGAAGATGACATTATCCTCCTAGTTAACTCACAGAATGGATAACAAAAGGAAAAAGATTCATCATAAACATCTCTGCAGGAAGTTCCTCCTGACACGCTGGATTGAAGCCATCCATAGAATCTAGGTTTGCCACCTATGCCCTAGTGACCCTACAGCAGACTGCTGGGCTCCATCTTCCTAGAATCAGAGATAAGCCTTGGGGCTGGACCCCAGAGGGTCCAAGGTCACTGTTCAGCAAGGGAGGGAGAGTGGCATGGTGCCTTATGCTCTTATAACCAGGGACCCAGACATCCTGAAGTTCCCCCTGGCCGTCCATCCCAGTCACTCTAAGAGCTAGAGAGTGAGAGAGCAGAAGAGGTGGGATAGAAGTTGCATGTTTTTATTAGACAGAATTTTGGCCTTCAAGCCCAACGCAAAGAAGCCTAGAATACTTCACTGGGCCCTGCAGACTGCAGATCTCCTTTACTCTGCCTGGTTCTCGGGAGCTTCTGGGTGCCCAGGGCTGAGAAGCTTGCTTGCTCAGCTCTCTTTCTTCAGCACTTAGGATCTGACTTGGGAGCTTATTACTTTCGTGTTAGAGAAGACTGATGCACTGCACAGAAGTGACAAGGGACCAGACAGACAACACAGTTCTGTTTCTGGTCCCCTGCCAGGACCTGGATTACCTGTCCTGGGTCTTAGCCTTGGGCCTTGATACCTAGTGGGAAGCAGAGGAACCAGTGTAAGAGTTGGCTAAGGAGTTAGCTGACCATGAGTATGCCGTGCCTTGACATACTTCTACATAGAGAAAAATTTTACCCAAATGACTATTATCAGCCCCCACCCAGATGAATGTCCTCCATTGAAATAATCAACTTAATACTTGCACTGTTGAAACAATCCACACGGTGTTTCCATTTCAGTCAGGAACTGTTTATCAGTTTATCCTAAAGGTGAGACAGTATCCCCTGGTTCATAGACATACATATTAAAGGAGATTATTTCAGTCAGTGAGAAAAAATTTTCACTTAAAATTCTTTCAGTCCTAATTAACTCAAAGAGACCACCTCCATGAGTGCTATGTGTCTTTAACACCTTTAAAATAGTTTAGTAGTCTTCCTTTCTAACAGAGGGCACACCTCATCTTAAGAGCTTTCAAAGGAACATTGAATATAGGAATCATTTACTAACGTGTTTTTATTTTAATTTGCTAATAAATTCCTTTTAAGATTAAGTAAAACAAGTTGCTTTTTTATATTGTTAACATCCGTAATCAAAGGATATGTAGTAATTATCTAGAACCAGGAAGTACTTTGTATATATATGTATATATATATATGTATATATATATATATATACATATATAATGGCATAGTCTAGCTCCCTAGTTCTGAAGACTGTAAGTGCAGGGTCTTATGATAGCTGTCAAGAGCCATTAGTGTAACAAGATATCACTCCCAGGTTAGGGGGAAAATCCATATATATATATATATATATATATATACTAGAGATATATATATATTGTCTCCTGTCCTCCTTAACTTTACAACACAGACCCATTGTCCCATTTTTATGCCCAAAGACATGATGCTGAGAAAGCAGAAATGGTACACCCAAGTTCACCCAATTAGTGAGGAGTGAAGGTGGTCTAATTCTGCTACTTGGCTCTCAAGTACAGGAGGAGGTGGGAGTCATCACTTTTCACCTTGACCCTCTCATCACCACCAGTGAAATGCCCTGGTTATCTTGCCCTTGGCCACATCTCATAGGCCCAGAATGTAGGTTAGGTCAAGCCTAGCTTTGCCACGTTCCAGCTGAATAACACAGTATTCTATCTGTCTTCCCAATAACCCCAAAACCAAATATAGTAATAAGGATCATAATTGACACATTTGCTGATAACTAGCTTTTTCAAGTATACATATATATGAAGTGTGTGTGTGTGTGTGTGTGTGTGTGTGTGTACAGGTATCTGCACATACTATTTATTTATTTATTTATTTATTTTGCATGTACATGTGTGTAGATATCAGAAGTTGATGGCTAGTGTTTTTCTCAATAGCTCCCCACCTTCATTTTTTGAGATGGGGTCGGTCACTGAATCTGGAGCTCTCTGATTGCCTCCTCCTCCTCTTCTTCCTCCTCCCCTCCTCCTCCTCCTCCTCCTCCTCCTCCTCCTCCTCCTTCCTCTTCTCCTTCTTCTTCAAGACAGGGTCTCCCTGTAGTCACAGCTGGCCTGCAACTCACTACATAAACCAGACTTCCCTCTAACTCACAGCATTCTATCTGACTCTGCCTCCCAAGTGCTAAAGGAATGCACCACCATGCTCAGCTTGGTCTTTAATTTTTTCTTTTGACATAGGTGTTGGGAATCTGAACTCAGATCCTCATGCCTGTACAGCAAGTGCTTTACCACCTGAGCCATCCCTCCAGCCTCATGTGCTGTATTTTTAGAAGTGAAAATGAGCTCACATATATGTATGCATATTATATGTGTGTACGTGGTACATATGGTGTGGTATATGTGCCTGTGGACATGCATGCAGAACCCAGAGCAGGATGTGGGTATGTTTCTCTAACAGTCTCCATCTTATTGCCTTGAGACAGCACCTCTTACTGAACTGGAAACTCACCTTTTCATCCAGGCTGGGTGGCCAGCTAGCTCTGGGCTCCACCTGACTCTCTTGATGTTGGGATTCCAGGTGATGCGGGGTTCCATACCCAGCTTTTCATGCAGGTGCTGCTGAGGAGTCTAACCCAGGGCCTTCTGTCTGTGGACTGAGCTGGCCTGCCACCGATCTATCTCACCAACCCATATACTATAATTTTTAAAGTGAAAGAAGATCATACCAAGCATTTGGCGTTTTAACTTCCCCTTCACTTAACTGGACTCTGGTTTTCCTTATGTTGGTCTGTGTCCCTTTTGGAAAGGCTACTTCTGATTGGGTGACACTGAGGTTGGAAATGGCATAGTCTAGCTCTCTAGTTCTGAAGACTGTAAGTGCAGGGTCTTATGATAGCTGTCAAGAGCCATTAGTGTAACAAGATATCACTCCCAGGTTAGGGGGAAAATCCTTTTGTCTATGTGGCGCTTGATCCCTTTCTGTTATTTGGGGCTTCATCAAAGGGGAGGTTTGCAGTAGTCTTGCTCATTTTCCACACAAAACTCAGAAAATTGCTTGATTTAAAATGCAACTTCCCTCTCCTCTTTTCCATTTGTCATTTCTGAGGCATGCTTTAAGAAGTGTTAAAATGAATAGAGAAACACTCTGCAATATAGTAATAATATTTTAGGTGGATAAAAATGCATCCTAGTCGAGAGACAAAGACATAAAAGTGGAGAGAGGGCTGAGATGCTGCCTCAGGCCCCAGTCAATCGGATTTTACCTCCATTTAACATGATAAGCACTTCTGAGTTTTGTAATTGTACTAATGGGGACCCGGTGGAGACAGATTTGTTAAGCATGTTGTGTCATGCCAACAACACAGGCCTTTAAAGATTTTTTTCTATGCCTTTAATTTTGAAAGATTTTCACATTTTGAAGTCTTGCTTGGTGGCCACACCCTAGTGTTCTCTGGCTCTGTGGAAGCATGCTCACCTCCAACTCTTAGTGTCCCATTCCCTCTGGCTTTAATTAATACTGCACAATGAAATCTCTTCTCTCTACCGAGACCACCATCAGCTATAATCTTGTCAACTCTCCTAAGCCAAAAAGAAATACCCACTTTTTCTTGTTTAATTGCCTGCATCTGCTATTTAATTTCCAGAGGAACCCCGTCTTGCTGCTGTTCTGTGTTCCCCTCTCTTCTCTTCTGTTTATTTATTTACTTTTCATATTTTTTTCCACAGAAAACCAAAGGTAACAAGCTCTGCGAATCGCATACTGAAGATTCTAATGGCAGATGCCTCCATTCATGACAACCTAAGCACTTGTTCCCAATGGCCGCATGTTGCCTAACAGAGAGGGGCTTTGCCTTTAATGAGAGCAGCTGCTGAGAATAGGCGCGCCCCCAACCGTCTGTGGCAGGGTGCATCACTTCAGAGTCAGGAGTTGAATTTTAACACTGCTCTTTTTCTCAAAGTGTGGAAAAGTTTGTGCCTCGTGAACCCCTGCGTTTGGCACAGGCCTCTACTGAAGGGTTAAGGCAAACATGCTTACATGTAAGTATTCAAGGGCTGTATTGGTCCCCACTGTTAGTACATGTTTCAGAACATCTCCATGGATGCATTCTCCCCCCCACCCTCATCCTTATAACTAACTGTCACCTACACCACAGGTCTGAATGCTCCCAACTGCAGACATCACTAACATCTTCTTGTGCTCTTTAGGCAACTTAAACTCTAATAGGATGTCGTTCTTCAGAACCTTACCAATATTTTTGGTACTTAGCACTAGGCTTTTTTTTTTAACTTTCTTTTCTTTGTCTTACCAAATTCAAACTCTGTGTACAGTGATAAAGTAACAGAAAGAAATTGGGTACTTCTCAAGAAAAAATTTGTTGTCAAAACCCTTTAACTCCAAATTCCCTGGCTGTCGTGTGAATGGAATTTTGTCTCTAATGCAGCATTAATGGGGGTCTGTACCGAATTGCTTCTGGGTTTGATTTGCCTTTTAGAGAAGCTGGTGTTTGACTGCATGTTCAAACACGGTGTGTATTCTTATGAGCGATGTGAGATTCAAATAAACACAACGAGTGTGTTCATTTTGATGACCTCCCCATCGCACATTCAAATAAACACAAATGTTCTCAAATGTATAAAAGCAGCTGTGTTTATGTCAATGTGCAAAGCACCAGATATATACATTCAGAATCTCTCATCTCTGTGGAAGCGTGCACCTCCGTGCATCGTTAAAAATTTAGTGGAAAATCATGCACGGGGCATATGTAATGTGCAATTTTCAACTATACACACATCTCTAAACAAATTTTCTTCAAGCATGGTACTGACATTTGTTCTAATTGAGGATGAAGCCTGCAGAAACTTTGAAGTTTTTTGAAAACAAAACAAAAGCAGAATGTGAGTTGCTACCAGACAGAGCTCATCTGAAGCCTTCTGAGAGGAGCACTAACTGACCTTCCTTGACGTCAGAACAAGCATTTAGGCCTTTCTTTTCCTTCCCCTTCCTCCATCCGTGCCTTCATCCCTTCCTTTAGACAAGGCTAACAAGGCAAAGAGCCCACTGTCCCCCTCAACCCCTCCAGGGTTTTTCTTCCTTCCTTTCTTTCCAGTGAAGTCAGGCACTTGAGTTAGGTTTTGTCTTGTTTGCTTTAAATTTCAAAAATGGAACAAAAGGACAAAACTTTCCCTCCAGAACCTCAGCTGGAGCAGCTCAAGCATTAATGCCAGGTTGAGCGGCGCTTGCTGTGTAAGACCCGACCTCGGCTTTGTACATCAGACTATAACAACACTTCCATTTGGGGTTTCCTCAAATCTCAGTACAGTTGGCCACTCTCTAGGAAAATTCTCAGCCTCCATTTTGCTGTCTGACAGTGGTAAGTTGAACAAAAATAACCTAAGAGTCTGGAGAGATGGCTCGTTAGTAAAGTGCTTGTTGCACAAGCATGGGGACCTGAATTGGGATCCCCAGAACCCATGTACAAAGCTGCGTGTGATGGTGTGTACTCACAGTCCTCAGAACTGGAGGTGCGGAGGATTCCTGGCCAGCTGGCCTACACACTCAGTGAGCCCTAGGCTCAGAGAGAGACTACCTAGAAAAAATAAGGCAGAGAGTGACTGGGAAAGAAATCTGAGGTGGACCTCTGCCCTCCACAAACATAAGTAGGTGCCTATACATGAGTGTAGCCACACACACAGAGAGAGAGAGAGAGAGAGAGAGAGAGAGAGAGAGAGAGAGAGAGAGAGTTAGTTGACTGAATCTATCTAGGCTAGAGACTGTTTTGAATACTGTAAATATTTTATCTCATTTAATTCTCCTATACCCTCTGACCTAGGCACCATCATTATCTTATCTTATCTTACTTGTGAGGTAACTTTCTCACCAACACAGAGTTAATTGGTTGTGGAGTCACATCAGCACACAGGTTCCAGAACTTTCTGGTTGTAAAAGAATCTGTAAATGCAAATATTTACAGGTAAGATCCAGATTTTCAAGTGTTAGCCAAAAATTCAAAATTCTATGATGTTGTCAACTAAACAAAACCCATCTGGTGGCTGGGTTAGGCCCCTAGGCTGCCAGCTTCCCTTCTTTGAGTTAAGGCATAGGGTTTCTAGTCTCGAGTGTTACAAAGCCTACTGAGGGGCATTCTGGGGCAGAGAACTCTTGTTTACATCTGAGCTCCATCTACTCCTGGTTACCAGACATTGTTCAAGTCAGTTCCAGTCTCTGAGTTTTTGTTTCTGCAACGGCAAAGCAGAAATAATCCTTGCCTTGGGAGAGGTAGAACAGGAACAGGCAACCCTCATAGCTCTTGGGCAATATTTACATTAAAGTCTTTTATAAACAGACATGTTTGTCATTGAATTTGAAGCTATTGCTTTCATCTTCTTGACCTGAAATTATATAGAAGGATGTACACCTTATTGAGTGAGAGGCATTATGCCAACACATTAACCTGTGAACTTCAGGTTCAGCAAGTGCATTAGGCCAATTTTCTAGATGAAGAGTCTTCCTTCCATTCAGGAAGTTAACAAAGTTGACCAAAACTGCAAAGCTATTAAGAAGTGGAACTGAAGCTGGGTGTGGTGGTGCATGCCTTTAATCCCAGTGGGAAGCTCTCTGTGAGATGGGGAGGCCAGCCCTGTCTAGCAAGTTCCAGACCAGCTGGGGCTACAGGGAGACCTTGTCTCAAAAAGACCAAAAAGATAAAAATAAAAATAAAAATAGAAAGTAGACCCGAAATATGCAGTCTTAGTGAGAATCAGTTTATAAGACTTGTCCAAGTGTCAGCTTTGGATCCTGCTATTTTTCTAAAGGTCAGTAACTACTGATGAGAAAAGACAGACAGGCAGACAGACAGACAGACACACACACACACACACACACACACACACACATACATGGCAGAAATATAGACAAGGATAGAGCTGGATTGGCCTCATAGTAGACTCGAGCCCATGTCAGGCATGGGGATGTTGGAGCATAGAAAGTACACTCATACACATACAGAAATAAATAAAATTTAAAAAAAATAAAAAAAAAAGAAAGGGAGCCTCAACATTCTCCTTGCCTTTCTCTCAAGAGCAGACCATAGGGAGCAAGCTCTGCACTGTCCACTGCCTGTATCTAGCAGCACTGTAGAGGCCTGCCCAGCACTGGGGACGGCCCACCCCCTGGTAGAAGGCACATCTGAAGATGATGGTTTCTCCAGTCGAAAGGTGATGCCTGGGCTTCCTCCCTTGTCTCCGCACATTGTGTTTCTATTGGTTCAGAATTCAGGCAAAGAAGAGAGGTTCTGCCTCAGGGTTCCCGAAGCCCAGCATAAGGTTGAGGGACAAGGAGAAAGCATGTGCTAACCCTACTTTGTCCTTGCAGTCTTCTGAGCAGGCTATCTTCCAGGGCACTGCGAAACCAAAGGTTTCCATTTCTTGTGGCCAGCCCAGAGGCCTCTGGCAACCTGGGAGAAAGCCTCTGGCTCTTCGTAAAAAAGTCGTTTACTGTGGCCAGCCTCCTTTAGGGTGGGATCTTTACAATCTGGGGGCTCTTTTTTATGGAGTCTAGTGACCTTTGGGGGAGGGTGGCTCCTCTGCGGCTCATTTCTGCTGACTCTCCAGTCCACATTCTCTTGAGGTCTCATAGAGGGAAGAAACTTAACGTGGTGGGTGTAACGAATATCCAGCCCCACGGAATTATAGGATGGATGGTTTCCCCAGCAGATTCAACAGTGGTAATGATAACAATAATCAATACAAATTAGGGACATGCTTCTGTTTTAATGCACTTAGTAACCAGATCTCTTGTCCTCAAACACGTCCAAAGGAGACCCCTGTGTTCCTAAGCGACCGGGTACTGTTGTGAAGGAGGTGTGTGTGTGTGTGTGTGTGTGTGTGTGTGTGTTCCCTTTTCTCTGAGGGATTCTGTAGCTTCCTTCATTCTTTACCTCTCTCATATTACAGAAAGAAGGTAATTTTTTCTGGCCATTTACTAAAGCTCATTAAAGACTGAAGAGAACAAACAATGCTACTCCGCAGAGACTACCATTCAAAGTCACTGTACAATTCTGTGTTCTAATGCTTGAGACAAATTAATTATTCCTTAGTGAAAAGTGTATAATTCCTATTCTTCATTTTGGGGGGGGGCGGGGAATAATAATGGGAAGTTTATATTTGAGTGAAAAGCTGTCTATGCTGAAGGGAAAAGAGGAAAAAAAATGTGTGTTCTGAGAGGAGTAAAAGCAATTATTCTAATAATAATTCTAAGAATATTAATGTGTTTTAAAAGTAGATTGCCTTCAGATAAACACAGAGGTTGAAGCAATGGGAGGCTGGTTTATTTATTAATCATTCCAAATGTGCATTCTTCTAAATGAACAACTACAAGATCAACTTCGCCGGCACATATTAAATTTAGTTAAACAGCAACTTGCAAACGTCTCGAAACTTTTGTAACCAGAGACTAATTTGTTTAACACATTTAAAATGTTATATTGATGTAAAGCCTCACATATTAAACTTCAAAGGAAAAAGCTCTTGAGAGTTCCTTGTTTTAAAGACTCCATGCTGGAAATGAGCTAGAGACAAGGCTTATTCTCTATTCTTCTGTTCTGTTCTGTTTTGTTTGTAAACACGAGAGGCAGTCTCTGGGCCCAGGCCTCATCCTCTGGACTGTTTAGTCATCTGCAGAACAGCAAGTATCTAGCTGTGGGGACTGTAATGCGATGGTTAAGAAAGGTCTAGTGTTTCCCTTTCATCTCTATTAATTAATCCTGGCTCCGTTTGCCTAGAGTATGTTGCCGTTGACATCACCTTTTCCCTACACTTTAAAGAGTCCCGAGAGAGACCGACTGCAGAACAAAACTGGACAAAGACTACATTTGGTAACCATTTTATTTCTCAATTACCAACCTAAACGTATGGAAAAGATTTGCGCGCTATCCGATTTACACAACAATTATGCTTCAAAAGTTTAGAAATAAATAACTTTTCTCTTGGACTCATTAGTTCCTCTACCAATTGTAATTGGTGTCAACTAACGAGTTTGCTCCATGGCTTGCCCTTAATTACTGATAAAAGCTAAATTGCAACTCTAGCCAATCAGAAACTAGTTTATTCATGAGAGTATAGTATTCTTTTAAAAGCTCTGTTTGTCCTAATAAGTGGTTTTGTGTTTGGCTGAACTCTTCCATAAGCTCCCTTAACATAAGCAAAGGACTCTTAATAACGATATACAGCGAAGGAACTCATTACTCCCGCTATTCACACAGATGAAACAAAGGGAATGGTTTGTAAATTTCAAATGTATACACCATGAGCTGACCAGGCCCTGAAATCCCATCCATCTGGTGGTAAGCAAATATTAGTGCCTATGAGTCTGATTTTGGGAATTTGTTTCATCTCTCATTGTCAAGGGAGTGTGTGTGTGTGTGTGTGTGTGTGTGTTTTAAGTGTCCCTTGCCTTCTGAAATAAGCAGTGAGAAACAAGAGAAACCCAATAGAGGTATGAGGCATGTCAAATCCTAATGGGATAAGCAACGGTTGGCTAAGGCCAAAATTGCACATTAAAAATAATAGGCATTCTGGAAACCGGAGTGTGAAGAGACAGCGTGTGGTGGAAGCATGCTGCTGGGAGGCCTTGCAGCCAGAGAGCCAGCTGCAGAGCCATCATCCTAAACACAGACCTCTTCTCAGGATCTTTGGTAATTCTGAAGGTCAATTCTTGGTTTATAATAATTATGATGCTTTTGGCTGTCTAGAACATCAGAGGGCATTAATTCCCTCATACAGCGAGAAGTTAAAGACAGGAAGTGTACAGTTGCATTTATTCAGGCACCCACCAACACCACTGAAGTGACTGATTCTTACTGTTGCTATAATCCCTTTGTCTCAGTGCGCTGATCATTCTCCCGTGGTCACCAGGTGGTCAGGCAGGAGGTCCAGACACCTTTCCTCACATTACATGGAAAGGCAAAAGAAGAGGTGATTACCCCCCTCATTACTTTGTTTGGATAAAGAGTAAGGAACTCATTTCTGGAAAAAAAGCTGAGGCTCACCTCTTCTCACAGCTCATTGGTCAGAATGGTGTCACATGCCTATGAGTAAACTGGTGGCTGATGAAGCCTGCTTAGGAATTAGACCAATCACAGCTTACTTCAGGAGGTGGGACGGGTCTTAGGTTTCTGTATGTTGGCATTGACCAAACTGATGTTCCACAAGTGAGAAGGGGTGATGGCCAACAGTCGTGTCTGTCACAGCCTGAAATAATTATTCCAAGGTAACCGTAGCTTCAATGGCCTTGGTCAGAAGAGAAGGGCCAAGCACGTATAAGATTCAGTCTGTTGGTTCTCCCACCTATCCTGACAAATCAGCCGTCAATTTATGAGATCATGAATTGCATTGGAAGGGGCTAGGGACAGCCAAGTGATGAGGCAGGGAGAGGGTAACCTGGGATGTGCATTAATACCTTTCTTTTCTGTTGCTGTAATAAAACACGATGAGCAAGGCAACTTACAGAAGGAAGAGTTTATTTGGGTTTGCGATTCCAGAAGGATAAAAATCATCATGGCAGAGAGGTGTGGCAGGAAGTGGCTGGGTTTTCCCGTCTTAAGAAAGCAGAGTGGCCAAATTGGAAGTGGGGAAAAGCTAGGAGCCCTCAAAGCCCACCCCAACGACATCCTTCTTCCAGCAAAGCCACACCTCCTAAAGGTTCCATGACCCTCCCCAAACAGCGCCACCAACTGGACAACTGTTCAAAAACTTACTTAACCGGCTACAAGATAACTGGTTTCTGCCACCAACTTGCTGTGAGATTCCTGCTGAAATCCCAAGCCTCCACCTGACTTCACTGAGAGAGGAGGAAAGGTTCCTGCCAGAGGACACCTCATCTCTCTTCAGTTTAAGACATTCCGCACTTTTCTCACTACCATTTGTAAACAATTTTGTCCATCATCTTTAACTCTCCAACCCGTACAAATGGGGAGCCTAAATTCTCTTCCTCCAGAAATATCTTTTAGCTCTTTCTTCTCAAACTGGATTTGAAGGGCCTGGAAGACAAGACGCACCTGTTTACTTTGCAGAGTCTCATGTTCCTCAAGCTGTTACTCACTGAAGAGCTATTATTCATCAAGGGCCTGCTCGGTGCTGCACACTGTGCAAAGTGCTTTGCTCACATGTAGTGGCCTTCTAGCCTAATTTCTTTCTTGGTTTTGCTCAGCGGTGGCGTTCTGAGGTTCGTGTGGTGAGGTCGAGGCCAGGCCTAGTCCATCAGGATCACAATTTCTGTGAATAGGGCAGCACTCCCAGTTTTCCAACGCCACCCACTCACTTTATAAGCACAATTTCCATATATGGCAGTGGAGTTAGAGGAAGTGAGAGAGACTAATTCCCATAACTTGCCTGGGTTTGGAGAGAAATGACAATGGATGTTTGATTTTAAGGAAGTTATGAAGGCACATTAGGGGTTTTACCAGAGAATGGGAAGCATACACAGAGACCCAGAGTAATTATTTTGGATTCTTTTATTTATTTATTTTTATTTCTAGCATCATTTTCCCTTAAACCTTCAACAGTAACGTTCGAGCTTTTGTGCATGTGATCAAACTCCTTTTACTCCTCTGACATTGACAAGCAGGTGGCTCTTGTGTTTTGGAGGAAAAATATCCATGTAGTTGATTCCTTTCTTCACTTGGCAGCATCTTTATTTAGTTTTAGAAGTCTTTGGTGTGTGGAACTTCTTGAAGATGGGAGTGATTATTTTGTAATTAATAGCATACAAACGCCAGACATTTGGTTCATCACAGGATCAATTGTAACAGCAAAGAGAACACCCCCCCCCCCACACACACACACACTGCACGTGCGGGAAGCAGAACAACTCTAGCTGGGATGAAGTTTGGAATTTTTATTTGACAGCAAAAAGCATCTTGCTAGATACTGTTTATTACCTAACTACCAGCCATTTCCCTGACCCCACTTCTCAGATAAGCCATTCCTGAGTTTTTTCAAGGCATAGGTCTATTTGTTCCAGAGAAAATGGTTCTCTTGCTCAGCCCGGGGACTCAGTGATGATTGTTTTAAGGCTGAGCAATATGACCCTGCTTTAGATAATGAAACTTGAAGGGACAGGAAGTCTAATAAGCACCCCTTCCCAATAAACAGTCTTGCCTAATCCACAATTCATTTTCAATCATTTTAGCTTCTTGGCAGCATTTGGAGATTTTACTAATGTCTTCCCTGTATTTTCCTTGTGTGATTTTGTTGTTGTTGTTGATTCACCCCAATTTTATTGCCTTCTCTTTTTAGATACAAGACTGGCTGTTTCTCCTCTTTATGATCTCTAAGTTGGGGTTCCCCAAGACTCAACCACTGACCCTTTTTCCACATAACTCACTCATTCATGATTGAAATACTTTCTGTATACTGAGGATTTTTAGGTTTATTTCTATGGCCAAGACCTCTCCACATCTAGACTTTCATATCTAATTGACATGTGGGTGTTCTATGCAATATCAACCTTATGTTTAGATCCTAATAGAATCCTGACTTACTCCTGTCTATAATGCTTCTTTCTTTGTCTTCCCTGTTTCAGAAAAGGCCCACAACCATTTGCTTACTCATGACTAGAAACTAGAGATCATCCTTGATTTTGTTCTTTCCCCTCTAACCCTCCACAAGTGTCTCCACACCTGCTTTGAACACTGCCTTCAGAGTATATATGCCATCTTTTAAAAAAAATTTATTATTTTTTTACTTTATATGTATGAGTGTATTGCCTGCATATATGTAACTGCAATGTGTCATGCATGTAATGCCTGCCCACAGATGTCAGAAGAGGGCATCAGATTCCCTGGAACTGGAGTTATGGATGGTTGTTAGCCATCATGTGGGTGCCGGGATTCCAACCTGGGTCCTCTGCAAGAGAAGCCAGTGCTCTTAACTCCTGAGCCAGCTCTCTAGCCCCATATGTGCAGGCTTATACCTCTTATTACTTTTTTATTTATTTTTATTTTTTTTGTTTTTTTCGAGACCTCTTGGTCCACATTGATGGCATTTCTCACACAGAATACTGCAGCAATCTTTCTTCCTCTCTGGCTTCTGCTTTTGTCTCCTGGGCCATTCAGCATTGGTTTTTACCTCTGTTAAAAAAAAAAACTGATAGAGATTTAAACAAGGTAAGTTTATTTCTCTCTCCTATCAGTTTGAAAACAAGTATTGCAGTGTTGTTCTGTTAACTGTGTAGCATCACCAGGGCCCTATCTTTACCTATCTGTTCCATCTTTCAAGACTTCATCCTAGCCCATGACTCTATCCTCAAGGGCATCTTATGATGAAACTGTAGCCACTAGGCCCAAATTTCAGATCCAGAGAAGGTGAGGCAGAAGATAAGAGGAAAAAGAGTTATGGCCTTATTTAGATCTTTCAATGCTCACGTCTGCCAGGCCTGTTTTCCCCGTTTTCCTGAACATTTGCTCATAACGGCTCTGATATATGCAACACCTCATAGCCAGGAACACTTATTACAGAGGAGAAATATGATGCTTATGATAGGGTTAGAGATGAGAAATTTCTGATCATTGGGGTCAGACAAGGTAGATAGCTGCTTCATTCTGGCTGCTGTACACAGGTCGTGTGGAAAATGTAGAGTATCAGTGGGGTCCTTAGATCCAGAGCTGGTTCAGTTGACTCCCCCTCCCCCATGCTGTGCTGGTCAGTTCTTCAGACTCATTACGAGGTCTATGGTGACTTGACACTCTTCTTTTTGATGCTACACTTTGGATATGAACAGCCAGGATGATAGCATTTCTCTTCTGTCTACAGGCAATTTGGCTGACATTTGTCACTTAGGGAAATTATCGAGAGCCCATTTCCTTCCAGGGTATTACCACCTCATGCTGAGTGTATAATCTTGGGGGGAGGACATCTCCAGGGTTTGCTTTCAGAAGGACAGCCCAAGAGCTTGGATCCTTCCCTTCCTTTAGAGAGCAGGTGCCTGACCAGAGAATGCCCAAAGGGAGGCTCTCTTCAGATACTCTATAACTGGAATGGGCAGCCCAAGGCAGAGTGGGATCGGTCATTTGTCCCGGAATACCATGCAAACCGGCCATTCCAGCTGAGAGAGTACTGCTGAAATTCCTACTTCCTAATTATGTGGAACTCTTCTGCTTCCAGATTTTTTCCCCAACCTGGTCCTCAGGCCTGTGTAAATTCTAAGAATTGCTATTTTTTCATAGGTTCCCTTGTGCAGAGCTCCTTATCAGAGTTATCTGTTATAACCACCAATCCTAACTGATACACACCCTGATTATAGTCAGGACACTTAGACTTTTTTCTTCAGGCTCTGCTAGAGAAGGGGACTGGACAATGAAGAATAAATAGAATCTGTCAGACTAGAGGGGAAAATCTGAAACAAAATATCTTCTTTTGTTTTTCCTCACAGCATTTGCATTAGTCTGATGACAAATTAAATTAAAGGTGGCTTAAAATAATACCTACCTGTCATCTCAAGGTCCCCGCAGTTCAGAACTGTGGGAATGGCAGAGTTCTGTTCTTTGCCCAGGTCTCATCAGGCTGAAGTCACAGTGGCAGCTGGGTCCCCCACCTTATCTAAGGCTCAAGGCCATTAGTTGTCTCAGGGTCCTCCTCCATAGAGCCCCTGATTTATGGCAGTTTCTTTCCAGGACAACAGAACAGCATCTTACACGTTTTGTTGTTGTTGTTGTTGTTGGTTTTGGGGTTTTGTTTGTTTGTTTGTTTGTTTTGGTCTTTTTTGAGACAGGATTTCCCTGTAGTCCCAGCTGTCCTGGAACTCACTATGTAGACCAGGCTGACCTTGAACTCAGAGATCCATCTGCCTCTGCCTTCCAAGTGCTGGGATTATAAGCGTGCAACAACACACCTGGCTCTTCCTTTTAATCTCTCCAAGTTCTTATATCTCTGACCTCTATACCCTCTTTGCAAGAGTTTTAGGTACAACTTTTGGGCCTGCTAGGAATTCTGACTTACACACCATCCCTGTGAGGAGAATTCTGTTATTTGATCCTTAGGACTTTGTGTGTGTGTGTGTGTGTGTGTTTATAGCCCCAGCAGGCCTCATTATGTAGATCAAGCTGGCCTTGAATTGATAGAGATACACCTGCCTCTGCCTCCTGAGTGCTGGGATTAAAGGTAAGTGCCACCATGCCTGGTGGTCCTTAGGACTTTTATCAGGATGCTAATAGGCCAGGTTCCAGGGCAGTAGGTAGCTAAGATCCACAGGAAAACAGTGTATAGATACCAGTGTGGGACTTACTACTTTTATTTTCTTTTTGGTATTTTTGATATTTTTGAGACAGGGTCTCCCTTTACTCCCTTTAGCTGGCCCGGAGCTCGCTCTATAGACCAGGCTGGCCTTGAACTCACAGAGATCTGCCTGCTTCTGCCTCCCGAGTACTGGGATTAAAGGCATGGGCCACCACGACCGGCAATTTACTACTTTCTTTAAAATTTATTTTTTATTTATTATTATTATTAATTTTTTTTTTTTTTTGGTCTTTTTGAGACAGGGTCTCCCTGTAACCCCAGCTGGCCTGGAATTTGCTCTGTAGACCTCTGCCTGCCTCTGCCTCCCAAGTGCTAGGATTAAAGGTGTGCACCACCATGCCTGGCAACTTACTACTTTTTATCTAACAGTTGGTGCCAGTATTTAGTAGATATGGTCTTTGTGGTTGCTTGTTTTTGGTTTCCTGTTAAGGCCATATTCGTGCATTTGGGGGGGTCTCTAGGTGGTACATTTTTTTTTTTTTTTTTTTATTTCTGTATGTGTATCAATGTACTGTCTGCATGCAGGTCTGTGCACCCGTGTCGTGCAATGCCGC
Source organism: Rhizomys pruinosus (assembly GCA_009823505.1). Classification (NCBI taxonomy): domain Eukaryota; kingdom Metazoa; phylum Chordata; class Mammalia; order Rodentia; family Spalacidae; genus Rhizomys; species Rhizomys pruinosus. The sequence continues at coordinate 2,896,371 of VZQC01004822.1, forward strand.
GGAGGTCAGAAGAGGGTCTCGGATTCCCCTGGAGCTGGAGTTCTCCTGGAATTGGAGTTTCAGACGGCTCTCGGCCGCCATGTGGGTGCTGGGGATCGAACCCGGGTCCTCTGTAAGAGCGGTCGGCGCTCTTAACCGCTAGGCCATCTCTCCAGCCCCGTGGTACAACTTTTAAAAGCTGCCTCTCCAGGGCGAAAGAGATGGCTTAACATGTAAGAACACTTGCTGCTCTTCTAGAAGACTAGACGTCAGTTGCTGGTGCCCACATTGGGGAGTTCACAACTGCCTGTAACTCCAGCTCCAGGGGCTCCAGCGACCCCCTCCTCTGGTCTCTGTGAGCACCTGCACACATGTGGTTTGCACACACACACAGGCGTACACATACACATAAATTAAGAAAAAAAAAAGAGAAGCTTCCTTCTAATTGGAGGTCTGAGCCAATGCCATTCTTTTATCATCAGGGACAAGGGACCATTCTCCATCAATAAAACTGAACCCAGGAAATGTCACATAACAGTGTCACTGGATCCATGACACCTGCTTGAAAAATCTCCTGGCTTTGTCTTTCCCTTTATTTTCAATAAATGCCCCAGTATTATTGCCATTGCATTAATCTAACAGCAGGAAACCATTATCCCATGACACAGTCTCTTCCATTAACATTATCTTTTAATTTTAAGATTGTTTAGATGACAGCTAGATGCTACTAAATTAAGATAAAATGAAGAAAGCACTGTTTTCCTCACGCCAAGTATTCAGTCAAGTAACCCACCCCCAATCTTGATTGCTCTGGCAAACTAACACCATTATTTTTGTTTCATATTACAAAATATTATTTGGGCTTAAGTTGAAATTTCCAGAAATCTAGACATGTTTTAAATGTCATCTAAGGAAACAAACATTAAATTGAAATTATTATTTATATTGCCTGGCTCATCCCATAGTATATATTAAGTGTTGGAAATACTGTTATTTTTCTAGGAAGCAACTGTTGTAGTAAATCAGACAATAATGAAATCACAATGACGAAAACTCAGTAAAGGAATAAAGGAAACATTTGTCTAGTAGAATTTACTCTGAGAAATAATTGAATTTGTAGAATGCAGCAAAAATGAGACAGGAGAAAAACAAACAATACTAAAACAGAATTGTGGTTATTGATGAATGTTATTTAATATTCTGACAAACTTTAAAGTGATAGTTATATCACATTAAGCAGTATCTGTAAGTTTTATATCAATATATTACAAGATTTTCAGAGGGTAACTATCTCACCTAACATCCATTGATTCACAAAATTCTCTTTTGTCCTGTCAGCTGTATCCTGATACTTGAAGAGACCAAACTCTTTCAGTATTTGTTCTGCTACATCTTCATCTGTTTCAAGGGCGTCGGGAGATTCCAAAAAACAGATTCTGGAATAACTGTAAATGGGGACTATATCTAGATAATTATTAGAGCAGTGATTTTACACATTTAGTAGTAGATATCTGTGATTATGTGCTCCCTTGAGTAAAGCACAAAGAAGAAAATTAATAGAAACCAAGTTACTATGTTAATAGAATGGCTCTGGGAAAAAAAATTAAAAAGAAAAGAAATGCTTAAGTTGTGAATTGCCCCATATTGTTAATGGACTTCAAGTAGGCCATCAATATGTGTCCTATTTACTGATAGGCACAAAATAGGTGGAGGGAGATCAATCAAAAACCCCCTCCATAAATTACCATGTCTTCTAGAAATTATCAAAACTTCACTGGAGTGTCATCTGTAGTCTTCCCAGCAATGAGTTATAGTCAATAATTCATTCCCTGGCCGGGCTGATAACAGGCAGATATTCTAATAATGTGTAGGATTTACTACTGGACACCAGCAGTAAGTAGGAATTCCAATGTAGTGCTAAGTGTTATCTCAGTAGAGAAAAGCAATAAAAACAGACTGAGACATCTGGCTAGATGTTTGAATGTTTTAACTCTCTAATTAGATCAAATATATCTAAAGGTAGAGTTGTTTAAGTTTTCATTCTTTTTTTCTAAGCAAGTTGTTTCCAGAATATTGTTCAGTGATGACTTTTCCTAGCCTCACTGTCAAAGAACACAGCAGATGGCCCCATAAAAATGCTGAAAATAAATTTTATTTTGCTCCTTAGTTCTTTCCCCCAATTTGAAAATGGCTTCCCTTGAATATTTTGCTTTTAAAACAAACCTCCAAAAAAATCGTCAAGAGACTAAAAGTCTTATTATATTTTCAGTGATTTTTTTTATCATACAGAGAGATCAGCAAATTTGCCTTCTGTGTCAGAATGCTTTGAAGTTAGAAGTGGTGATTCATCAAAAACAATTTTATTATGAAATTTGATTTATGTTGAGAAATATAAATGATGACGTTATAATGTGTACCTCTGAGTGGAGGGAACACATTTTAGTCAATTGAGTTACCCAATTTTATTATTTTAAAAAATCCATATCTGGTTGTTCTTTTTATTCGAAAAAATTTATAGTGCTCTATAAAGTAGAAATGTGTGTTTTTCAAGTCCATGGACAGATATGGATTATATTGCCCTAATTCCAACAGGGTCATTCATTACATTTGGATGGATGGATAAATATTATCATATTTTCATCAATTTCTTTGGTGAGCAAATAGAAACCCATGTTATACTTTGAGATACTACATTTCATTACAAAATTGCACAGAAACAAGGCTTAATTATATGAATGTTATAATTAAAAATGATACTACAGAAGTTGAGGTTTCATGCACTTAAAAAAATCTGAATTATTAGCCTTTCTTTTACCAAAAACAGAAAACAAAAGAAGAATTATATTGTAATGCTTTAGTTTCTCTATCAATACGTGCTCATTTCCTCTGCCTTAGAGAGGAACGGTAATTGATTTTTAAATAGAATCACTGTTTCCTACAAGATATAAAATTTTAATATACTTCACAGTAACCATTTCACATATATACAAATTGCTTGATCATCTCTATACTGTCTTTTTTAACTATTACAGAATTAAATTAATATATGCAAAGTTTAGCCTTGTTTTTAATAAACATTGCCTGTTGACCTATCAGATTACTTAGAGCTGAATGAACATACAGTATACTCATGCAAATAATCTGTTATTTTATTTTCGGTGATATTTGCACATTATCACTTGTGCCTGGATGCCATTGGCAGAATTCAGTTGTAGAAATGGGTAGTATGGACATGCCAAAGTTCTCCTAAGATACCATCACTATGAGCTATATTCATATATCAAGATTTGCCCATACTCGTGAAACAGATTTGGGATGCAGTTAAAGTCTTACTATCTTCAAAAACCCACATGAAGAAAGTGGGTAACTTCCTGCTACTATATTCAAGTTGCTGTGTCAGGCAAAATGCCCGGTCACAAATCTGTTTCTTTTTTTCCACTATCTTCTCCACCTTCCCTGTCACAGCGACAAGTTTCACATGTCTTAGTGAAACAATAATTAAAAGCAAAATCTACATCTTAATTTATATTTCCAGTTCCCACAGTATTGATGTGATTTCAACAATATACATGCTGTCTTGCTTCCCTGGGCCACCCACATTGCATTTTATTTCAATAAAATCAACTTCTTTACTATGCTTTTAATTACCCTATAAAATTGGAATTAGGATAGAACCTTCTATCTAAAATGCATTAGCATAACTTGATGGGGGTATTTACAATACAGCCACTGGGTTTAAAAAAAATGTTCTAATACAGCAATTGCCTACCCTTTTATCACCTGAAACATTTACCTCTCCTTCCTACCCTTCCTTCTTCCCTTTCTTTCCTCTTTATTAAAAAACCACAGTTGTTTATTTAATTTTATTTTTTAATTATTTTTATTTTATGTGCATGATTGTATCGCCTGCATGTATGCAAGTGGACCTGTGTCATGCCATGCCAGAGGAAATCAGAAGAAGGCGTCAGATCCCCTGGAACTAGAGTTATGGATGGTTGTTAGCCACCATGTGGGTACTGGGAATTGAACCTGGGTCCTCTGCAAGAGCACTCAGTGCTCTTAACTCCTGAGCCATCTCTCCAGCCCCAATTTTTTTTAATTAATTTTTTATTGAATGTTTGCAATTATCATACAATATGGTTTGATGATATTCAGATCTCTTCCCTTGTCTGTGCCTCCTCTACCGTTTCCCCCACCCAATTTAATGTACTCTCGAATATATAATGCAGCCTATAGAGTCCTCAAATGTCCTTTGGTGTGAGCTTACCCACTGGGCTCACCAAGTCCCATCCCTATAAGACAGTGTCCTTCTCCCTCCCTGCAGCCATCAATTGCCCAAATTTCCTTAGGTTGGGTTGGGATTTCTTACCTATTTCCCCATGTCTTTGCTGGAATACGTGTCTGTGAGATGCTTACCCCTAAGTGATGCATCTTCAATTCAATCTCTACACACAGGATGAACACATCTCTCAATGCTCATCAGAGGTTTCATTTTGCAGCAGAGGGTAATTAACACCAAAACCCACAATTGGCCAATGTGCAGAGAACAAGAGGCTGCAAAGTGCTTATCCCTGACTAGGACGTCCGTATCACACTTCTGCCTCCCAAGGCATCGTTGTGGAAGAGGGGATGGAAAGACTGTAAGAGCAAGGGGTGGTGTGTGACCACAAGGAAATGAAGTTTTCCAGATAGCAGGTTAGTTATTCATATGAACTCACAGCAACGGTGGCTGCATGCACACGTTCCATGCAAGCTCAACCAGACAAACTCACAGTTGTTTACTTTTGAGACAAGGTCTCTTGTAGCCCAAGCTGGCTTAGAATGCCCTATGTAGCTGAAGTTGACCCTCAATTTCTGAACCTCTTGCCTAGACCTTCCCAGTGTTGGGGTCACAGGTGTGCGTTACCATACCTGGTTTATACGGTACAGGGGGTCAAACTCACGGCCTCTTTCCATGCTATGCAAGCCCTCTACCAACTGACTATATTCCTTAGCCATTTCTCTTTTTCCTTCTTTTTCCTTCCTTCCCTCCCTTCTGTCTCTTGTTTTGAGTCAGGGCTTGCTATGCTGTCCATGCTGACTGAAAATTCAGGCTTCCCAAGTAGACCTACCTGCTATTCTTCTGCCTTAGGTCTCCTCCGTTCTTACTCTTCTTCAGACTTGCTCTGCTGTGGAACTGTCTTAGACTCAGATTTTCCAGAATTGCCTTGGAGGAAGATTTTGATCTTAAAGGATCTCTCTGATGGCAGAATAGAGATGAGCAATGGTGTGTGTGTGTTGGGGGGAGGGGGTTGGTCTTTTTTTTTTCTTTTGAGACATGGTCCCCCTGTAGCCCCAGCTGGCCTGAAACTCACTATATAGACCAGACTGGCCTTGAACTCACAGAGTTAAAATGTATTATTTCTTTATCATAGGGTTAGGGTTAGGGTTAGGGGTTAGGGTTAGGGTTAGGGTTAGGGTTAGGGTTAGGTTAGGGTTAGGGTTAGGTTTAGGGTTAGGGTTAGGTTAGGGTTAGGTTAGGGTTAGGGTTAGGGTTAGGGTTAGGGTTAGGCTGACTCTGGAGTGCTGGGATTTGCCTGACTGTGCAATGGCTCTTACAATGTCCTTTTTAAAAAAGTATTCCTCCAAAAACAATTTTGTATTGGCTTAAAAAAGTTTTTTTTTCTTCCTGAGAAAAAGCTGGGCACTTGCCTTGGATGTTTTCATATAAACATGGAGAGCAGCATGGGTCACTGTAGAGTGCCCCTGGCCCCCGCCCTGTCCATGGATTCATAAAGAACTACTATTGGAAAGTTATGGCTGAGAACTTGCATGAGAAAGAGGGAGGTGCAGACAAATCATTTCTAGGTAAGTGGAATGAGGGTTTGATCTGGGATCTATATTTTTCCTATATTTAATCAAAATTCAGAAAGAGTTTGGGCTTCTTTCCTCATACAAAGCACCATACTTTCATTCTCATTTTAGGTTGGTGGAACAATGGTGAATATGTGATGTTAGCAGAATTTTTTTCAAGCTAATAGGCACAATACAACATCATTTTGAATTAGGCAATTTTACTTTGCATCAAGATTTCTTTGACCTGTTTTCATATTTGCTTGAAGAATCTGCTTACACAGAACTTCTGTACCCATAATGAACTTATAACTTGTGTGCCTTTTTGTGCCTTTAGCACCAGCACAAATGAAAGACTGACATGGGTACCTCACTCAGGCAGGCACTTTGAGGCTACCTGGATGAGAAATGACTGCTAAATGCAAAAGATGCAGAAATAAAGGCTACCCAGAGGTGGCGCTGTGGTTAAAGTCCACCTGAATTTTGATTACAGTCGATGGATTTACTTCCTACCCCTCAGAAGAGATGTTAGCTTACCACTTTTGTATTTCTAGAACCGTAACATCAGCAAATAAAGTGCTCTGGTAATATATTCCCACCCACTCTAATCTACCAGAACATGTACAAAAACTTCACACACAATTAGAACCCAAACATTAAAACCACCTCTCAAAGAAATAGTATGTTTTAACTCCTGTTTTTGTTTGTTTGTTTAGGCCAGTTTTGTTATGTATGCTAAGCTGGTCTTAGGATCTTTCTGCCTCTTCTGTCCAAGAGCTGGTATTTCAGGCCTGCACCACCTTGCCCCGCCCTAAACAAGATTTTTGTGGCTATTTTTTTTTTTAATTTTATTTATTTTTATGTGTATGGATGTACTGTCTGCATGTAGGTTTGTGCACCTGTGTCCTGCAATGCCGAGGAGGTCAGAAGAGGGTGTTGGATTCCCCTGGAACTGGAGTTAAAGACGGTTCTCAGCTGCCATGTGGGTGCTGGGGATCAAAACCCGGGTCCTCTGCAAGAGCAGTCGTTGCTCTTAACCGCTAGGCCATCTCACCAGCCCCTTGTGGCTACTATTATGTGTCTGCGTAGTATGAGTTAATATAAATTATTGAAAATGAAGCCAGGAGTTAAAACGTATTATTTTTTTATGGGGTTTCTCTCCTTTGGTTTAAGCTTTCTTGACTAAGCTTTGAGGAACATCACATCTTTTGCAAATCGGCCTTCTTTAAATCTCCATCTACAGCTGTCTTCTACACAGATTCCAATTACTAGGATCACTTCGATGAGTTTATAAAAACGTTTTTAATATGGTGCACAAGGCGAAGTGAGTGTAAAAATGTAAAGTTAAACACAAACCAGTAACAGGAATTCTTGTAACTTTAACATGCTAGGAATTCAAGGGGCTAGAATAAAGGAATGAATATTTAAGTTGGGATTAAAATCATCCTCTGCCTAGTTTAATAGGCGCTATTTATTCTTTCTTTTGCAATCCTAATTTTGGTGGTTTAAAGGCCGAAATCCTGCAAACAGACAATAACCCTGTAGAGGATTCTTGCTGTACTCTCCTTCAGCTTCTGTTCCTCAATCTTGCAGCCCTGTGTGTAATACAATATAGAAGCTTGTCCCACAAGGCTGGTTTTAGTTAATGATACTTAACAGAAGGGTTTCGCACTTTCGCGATAATTTCCAACAGAAAAATCTCTCTGGAACTTTCTATTAGTAAGCAGACCTAATATTAACCTCAGACTGGAGATTTATTAAACTGTTTGGCAGAGTAAAGTTGAATAACTACACATTCAAAGATCTAGGCCCCGGAAAGAAGCTCAGACCAGCGTTTCTGAAATCTTGAGCGATACTAGAAATGGCACTTCTTCCTTGGCACATGTTGTGAGATTGCAAATCTAGCAAATCCTTCCAATGCTTATTTATTTATTTATTTATTTATTTATTTATTTATTTATTTATTTATTTTGGGGGGGGCTACAAGCAAGAGTCAGCCTCTCATCCTCCACGCTGGAGGAGTGTTGGAGCAGAGCTTTCTTCATGAAGTTTTCTTCAACTCTGAAAACCAGGAATGTGATCTGAATATCCTCAACCGTGGACAGCATCTGACATGTATCTATGCCGCCAGGGTTACACAGGGTCAGTGGGAGCAAGAGGCGGTTAAGCAGTCTTCAGGTAGGAACTACTTCTTTCCTGTCTCCTCCCTCCTTAACTAAACTTCCACTAGGTTCAGAAGCCCCCGCGAGTTCCACAAAACATCACCTCTGTGTCCCGCGTGGGGAAGTCCCACCGCCTTGAGGTGAAAAGCATTTTCTTCCCTAACAGACCCCTTTCTGGGAAAAGCAGCAGCGAAGTAAGTTTCCCAAGCCTGTGCTCTCAGGCCAGGCTGGGCGAGCCCGGAGGGGCGGGCGTGCGCGTCCCCGCGCGCGGGGCAGGCAGGTGTGGCCCGGAGTCGGGGTGCACCCTGCGGGTCCCCGGTGCCACCCGGGGCGCGGCTCCCCACCTGATCCGGGCCCTGGCCGCCGCGGGCCGGGCCTCGTCGCCGCCTCCTCTCTCCCCCGCCCCCCGAGTCTCGTTTCAGTCATTCCCTTTGTCCTTGCCCGGATTGGCAGGTTTTATTATTCCGCCTGAACAATCCGGCAGCCCAGTGGCTGAGGGTCGCTGACGTCGGCGGCGGAGCCGGGGAGTAGTTGGGATTCTGCTCTGTCAGTAACACATGTGTAGCAGCCGCGGAGGGAGTGAGCGAGCCCGCTAGAGGCCCGCGCTGCCGCCTCGGAGCCGGGAGCAGCAGCAGCAGCGGCGGCCGGGCAGCGGCTCGGGCTCCCGGGCCCGCGCGGCGCTCCGATCCGGGCGCGCCCTCGTGCGGCCGCCGCGGCTCCCGCGGGGCCGGCCTTGCCGGCCCGCTCCCGGGCCGGAGGGGCGAGGGCGCTCGGCCGAGCGGCGGGCGGCCTGGAGCGGGGAGCGGGCGGGAGGAAGGCGGCGGAGGAGGAGCGGGCGCGCGGGGGCGGGGGCGCGTACAAAGTGAAGCCACATTGCCAAACTTGCAGCGGCGATTGCTGCAGTTGCCGCCGCTGCGCCCGGAGCAGCCGCGCCGCGCGGGCCGAGGGCGCCTGCAGCTAGTTCGCCTGCCTGCCTGCCGCCGGAGGACCAGACTTGACACTTGTGCCACTTCGCGTGGGGCGCCCCGCACCCGCCCCAGAGCCACGCGATAAAAAAAAAAAAAAAAAGCAGCCCTGAGCCCCCTCCTCCTCTTTCCTGCCTCTGCGAGAACTCCCTCCCTCCCTCCGCTCCGCCAGCCGCGGCGCCCTGCCTGGAAGCCGCTCGCTCGCCCTTCGCCGCCGCTGCCTCTCGCACTATCGCAGTATAGGGGAAAAGCAGGTAAGGGGGTGGCCGGGCCGGGAGGGAGGCCGGAGGGAGGGAGAAGAGAGGGAGGGGGCGCCGACCGGGGCCCGGGCTGTTGGCTTTGGCTTGCTTCCCTTGACCGTCCCAAATTGCAAGTAAACAATACGTCGCCTTGGATAATGCGTGAGTCTGAAACTAAGCGAGGCTGGCCTGCGAGCTAGCACCGAGGCAGCACCGAGCTAGCACCCAGGGCAGCACCGAGCCCAGCCCCGGGCCGCCAGCTTTGTAGCGGTTCCCTGCTTACAAAAGGTTCTTGGTGGAGACCCGGCTGCTGGGGACCCTGGAGGGGGGTGGAGACATTTCCAGTTCCTAAAGGAAAGGCAGCGGCTGCTTAGATGAGAAGTAATGTGTGCTTGGGGGGGGGGCGACGATAGTCACGACACCCCCCCCCACTAAACACTATTTTTGAAACAGTGACCGAAAGGATCTCAGTGACCAGGATCCGGTATTGCTGGTTCTTTTTAAAGGAATTCCTCTTGGCTTATAAGTCTTTTGTTCCAATCCAGGAGAAATCCGGTGAATCACCTAATTAAAATCAAGACATGAATTAAGCATCCATTTTTTTTCTACTACAAATTGCCAGCGCTACGTTTGTCCCTCCCTTGGTCTCCATTAAAAACACCAGACGTTGTTAAAGGGGGGCAGATTTTGCCTCTAGCTGCCAGTTCTGCTTTCTATTTCACTGACTATCCCAGGACCTAAATTGCTTGGCTATGTAATTACTAGAGTATAAGCCTATTTAACTTAAAAGCTTTCTTTTTTTTTTTTTCCAACTCTAAATGAAACTTGATGAGGGCCCGTCCTTAGTTATCAGGGGAGTCAGTTTCTGGTCAGTCCTCTTGATTCATCTCTTTTAGATTTAATCAGCATTAAGGTATTGCTTGTCCTTAAGAGCTTTAGCTAATGGGGTTACTGGATGCTTTTCTCAGTGTAATGTTTCCTTTTCAAAAAAAATATACATATATATTTACCTCTCACCAAGGATGGGGGCGGGGAGCAGCTTGGAATCTCCTCCCTCCCTCTCCCCTTTTAAAAAGGAATTCGCAGCGATTAAAACGTTGAGGTGGGGGGGGGGTGGAAACAGTTTAAAGACCTAGGGCAGGAAATGCAGATTCATTTGGGTTAGGGCTGAAATTGTAACAAAAAGCAATTCCTCGAGTAAATGCATCAGATAAATCAATTTACATAAAGGTATGATGCATTCGGATAAATGCAATGCTAATGGGTTTTAGAGTGGTCCTGCTTCCAAAGTCTCAGGGTTTTGTTACAGCTTAATTGGTGCTGTTCTTAGCCTGGTTTATTGTGCGGTCACTGGACACACGTTCCGGGACTCTTTCGGAGGAAATGTGTTTAAAATCGGCCTATTTAAGGAACTCGAGTCCTTGTCTCATTCCCTCTGCCTGGTTCGTGGGAGCTGGCAAGTTGGGCCGGGGACCAGGCAAAGTTAGTACCAGCTGAGTGTCGGGGCAGATACCGGAGCCCGGGGGGGGGGGAGCCCACACTCTCGGCTTACGGGGGACAAAGACAAAACAAGCTGCTTAATTGGCAGTAAATAACTTGATCTTTTTATAGAATAAGTGACTGGAGAAACACTAGGACTTTATTGGACTCAGGGTTGGAGGCAACAAATTAATCGGTTTAAGCTAAGCTTTATAAATTGATTCCTATATTAGACCCCAGCTGCCTCTCTTGTGGCATTCATTAGAAAGAGTGGGGGGGGGACGTTTTGAAGGAGTTTGGGGTGATCGCAGGGCCAGTGCGTCCCTTGGCGGTGCCTCCCGCAGACTGTCCAGAGCCCCCCTCCTTTTTGGAGGAACAAAGCTTGAGCATTTCAATTGCTGATCAAGGGCAGATTAGGGCGACCAAAGTGGAGAGTGTTTGTCTAGGAAGTTAACAGGCATCCTAAAGTTCAACGATCCATTATCCTCGCCTGTGTCCCGAAAACCCAGAGAAAACAGTCACTGATCTTCAAAATGAAATGAGATTTGGAACAGTAATGAGAGATGGCGGTCACCACCATGGCATGCGAAAGGTGCTGCTTAAAATACGAAAAACCAGTTTCGCAACTTTGCACCCCGCACCCCCTCCCGCCACCTTACCTCCCCTCCCTCCATCTCCATCTCCATCTTTCCCTCGGCCTCTCCCTCTTTTTTCCCCAGTTGCTGGAAAACCCGAACTATTTGCAACTTGCGAAGTGCAGCGGGCGCTTCCCGGGCGGGTGGGCAGAGCTCGGGAGGGTGCGCGATGCGGCGGGGCGGCCCGGGCTGGCTCGCGGGGCTCGGCGGGGCCCGGGGAGGGGCCGGGCGCGGCGGTGGGTGGGTTTGACCCTCATTTGCTGGAGGAGGCGGGCGGCTGCGGGAGGAGCGGGCGGAGGCGGGCGCGGGGAGGAGGAGGGGAAGGAGGGAGGGGAGGAGGGAGAGCGGGGGCGGGGGCGGAGGCGCCGCGAGGGGTGGAGCGCCACCGTGCCTGCTCGCGGAGTTTTGACAGTCCCCGAGCTGAAATTGTCAGCGCCGGCGAGTGCTTTGGAAAGTTGAGAGCAGCTCGTGGCCCCGGAACAAAGCTTGAGAAAGTAAACAGGCGCCGCGTCCGGCGAGCCGAGCTCCTTCCTCCCCTCTCCCCGCCAGGCTCCTTCCCGCTCTGGCTTCCAGCAGCTCCGGGGAGGGAGGAGGGGACCGCGCTGGCTCTGGACCCCAGCCATTGCCTACTAACTTTTGCATCGCCCCTCTCGTCTTTTCTCTCTCCCCGACCCCCTCCCCGCCCTCTGCAGACCATGGTGAACCCGGGCAGCAGCTCGCAGCCTCCCCCGGTGACGGCCGGCTCCCTCTCCTGGAAGCGCTGCGCGGGTTGCGGGGGCAAGATCGCGGACCGCTTTCTGCTTTATGCCATGGACAGCTACTGGCACAGCCGCTGCCTCAAGTGCTCGTGCTGCCAGGCGCAGCTGGGGGACATCGGCACGTCCTGCTACACCAAGAGCGGCATGATCCTCTGCAGGAACGACTACATTAGGTAAGCCTTTCCCGGAGACGGGCGAGCCCAGCTGTGGCCAGGCCGAGGGTGACCAGGGGCATGAAGGAGAGGAGCTGGCATGCGTGGGAATACAGGACTGGCTGCACTTCTAGGTGGCGGGCATGTCAGGGACTCAAGAAGCTTGAGTTAGGATTCGAGTATTGGATGACTGAAGAAGATAAATGTTGGGCGGTTTAGGCTGATCACCCACTGGACCAAAATTCTGAGTGTCAGCTGGCCTTCAGGTTAAAAGCGAGCACTTCCAATATGTTGGGTGGTGAGGTGCTTCTTAGAGCAAGCAAGTGGGGAACAGGGGAGAAGCTCAGACAAAAGGTTTACTTAAGAATAGAAGTGCAGTTGGTGAGAAACACCTCTATGGTGATGGCGAATCATGATATTTATTCACGTAAGCACTTTTCAACTTTTGTGGGCAAAGCTCTGACTCATTCTTTGTGTTCCTTGTGAAAAACGCTGATTACCCATCAATTGAAAGACTTGTAATTCTTTTTATAGCAAATAATAATAATATTATAAAAAAACAAAACCTAGTAATGATGTTTCTCTTCAGAGAATTGCTCAGAAGGTTTCATGTGCTCACTCTTGGTGTGTGGCTTTGGGTAGAGAATATGCTGCTTTTTCATTTGAAGAGTGTTCAGGTTTGGGTTTTTTGTTGTTGTTGTCACTTGTAGCACTGCCCTTGATCCCCAAAAGAGATTGAGCAAAAGAGGCTATAGAATTATACTAATCTTGCATTTTAAAGGGATGTATAGGAACATTCAGTGTGCATGTAAGCAGTCTTTCCCAACAAGTTTCAGTGCAATTAATGGGAAGAATTCAGGAGGTCAGGTGCCTATAGGCTCTTTCAGGTGAACTCAGGCTACTTAAACTCATTAATTTGAAAGGAGGCATTTGAAGGATTACACATTTAATTTGAGCAAATGGTTTGATAGACTGATGCACATGAATGCTTTTAGGAGGTGTTCTGTTTCAACATCCAGTAATTAAAAAAAAAGCCCACATGCACACCGTTGATACTAGAAAACCACACACTTTAAAGAATTTCCTTCTATTTAAATTTCTACTCTAAACCTTTGTCTTTATAGTGATTAGTAGAAAATCTTGTTCTGTCTTCATTGCGGGGAGAAAATCAGTGGATGAGACATTGAATTCAGAGTGTAGCACCACTGTGATTATCATCATCTGTGGCTGATAGTGCAGAAAATCCCAGAGCAGTTTGGAGTTGAGTATGGGTGTGCTTGTCCTAGTGATATCACTAGTGTAAAATGATGGAGTAAAATGACGTTTGGTTATTCTGATAGTACAACCAATATCCACTCTACAGGCATTCTCAATCAGTCAAGTGAAAGAAATATGAGGGAGAGAGAGGACTTTTCTTTTTAAATTAATAGGGCTGCATTAATTTCACTAAGTGTTCTTTTAGAAGTAAATGTTGGAAAATCAGCAGGATCCTGGGTGTAATGCTTTCTGGTTCTCCTTCCAAGCGATGCCATGAGCTTTGACAGTATTGTAATTAAATAGAGAGCAAAAGTGTGGTAAGAACGGATGGTGGTTTGAAGTGGAAAAAATGACAGTGCAGTTAAGATTGGGTGAATGGTACATTTTCATCTCTTCAAGTGCCTTGATGGGGAGGGGGTATCTTTGCTTCTGATTACCACTAATTAAAAAAAAGATAGGTCCACTTGGATTCTCTTGGGATAAGTTTAAACAAGTGGCTTTCTGGGAATGAAGTCCAGTCCTTCCCTTGTTCTTGGAGCCAAATAATAAATACCCTTTTTGGTGTTTTCTTGGGGCTTGATGGAGGGGAAGATGTGTTCACAGCCCTGAACTGTAAACAATCTTGAAGTCTTACTTCTTTCTGCTTTCGAATCTTGGAGCTGGAATTAGACTTGCTCTTTAACTAGATGTTGAGAAACTGAAGTCTGCTTAGCAGGGAGTTCTAGTTCAGTGCCAAAAGGATCATGGATGGCCTCGCTCTTTGACACCCCCCCCCCAAGACTAGCCCTCCACCCATAGACATAACTGGAGCCCAGCTTTTCTTTCCTCTGTCCTTCAAGGTGCCCAAATGGTGGGAAAGTGAAGGAGGTGCTCCCTTCTCCCCAACCACCCCCAAGTCCACTTCTTGGAGGAGCATGCAGTTCTCAACAGTGTGTAAAGCTGGATGATCAGCTTGCAGCTCCCAGGTAGAGAGGACCCTCTGCCTGGCTGGGACCACAGCGATTTACTAAGGGCTTTTAAACTGTCTGACTTTTGAGGCTCTGCATGTGTGTGTGCGTGTGCGTGTGTGTGTGTGTGTGTGTGTGTGTGTGTGTGTGTGTGTGTTGGGGGATTTTTTTTTTTTAAACAACTCAGTATCTGGCTAAAAACCTACAGGAGAGCTGGAAGAGGCCTGGGGGGTGGGGGTGGGGGGCGCGGTGGTAGGAGGGTGGAAAGGGGGATGTGTCCGCAGTCCCCTCCCCCTAGGTGGCCCTGTGTCGATTGGGCTGAGCTGAGCTTCTGCCTCCTCTCCCTCCAAGATTTCAGATAAAGCAGCGGCCTTGCTGCAGCGAATCTGCACAATTAAAAGCTTTAATTAGTGGCTCCTCCATTTTCTTAGTTCTGATGGGCTTTATCTAATGAGATCTGGTCTCTGGCTTAGATCTGCTCCGAATGACGTGTCCGCAATGAATGAGAGCAGCGTCGCAAACAAAACATTTAATTAACAAAATTGGCCTCTTAGAGAGGGAGGAAAGGCTGAAAGCGGGGTGTAGGAAGGAGGGGGAGGGTGGGTCTTAAAGGGATCCACGTTTCCCTGACGCCCCCCATCTCCCCAAAGTCGGGGAACCTGGCCGCTGCCACCATCCTCAGCTCCACCCCAGCGCCATCAAGTCTCTTCGGAAACTCGGGTTCCCTTTCCTGAACCCCCACCCACTGCTGCCGCGAGACTGGCGCAGAAAGTGCCATGAAAGGAGGAAGTTGGGGGCCTAGGGGTGGGGCCGAGGCCCGAGGGACCTGGGTGGGTGGCGGGCTGGGCCTGGCTGCCGCTGGGTTCTGGGTTCTGCGAGGCGAGGCGAGGCGAGGTGAGGCGAGGTGGAGAGGGGCGCGCAGGGAGCGGTTCACGTGGCGCCTGCAGCCGTGGTTAGCTGAGCTTAGCTGTGGGCTGGGGGTTGAGGGGTGGCCAGAGGTAGAGGGTGTGTTTGGGGAGGGGATTCGTGTTGGGGATGGAGCCGCCGCCAGGCAGCGAGTTCATTTCCCTGGTAATCAACAGCAAGCTGCTATATTCAGAGAATGCTGTCCCTTTAATTGAACAGGCTAGGTAATTAAATGGCACTTTTCCAATAGGACGTGCTAGGTAAATCTAATAGTTGGTTATTTAATATCACTTTGAAGTCTGCCCACTCAAGCACAATGACAGCACAGGAGCATGTGAACTATTAGCTAGGAAAAAAAAAAAAACCCTAGGATCTCAAAAATTAATTAAATCGCATGCAATTTAGGGGGAACGTTTATCTTGATTTGTCATAACAGAATTAATTCAAGGCCTCCAATTCACTTGGGGGCAGATCTGTTACTCTGAATTAACCAAGCGTAATTTGGCTGATTTTTTTCTTTCTCCTCTCCCTCCCCACTCTAATGCAGTAGTTGAGATTATGCACAGCCCCCCCTCTTAAGTATCAATAGCTTCTGGTGCTTTTAAGGTGCTTGGTCTCCAGTTATTCGGAAGTACCTTTAATGGACTTGGCTCCAGGCATAATTTCTGGGTTGCATTTCTTTGTTACATTTAATATAGCTGGTGCAGAATTTAGATTAAATATAGGATCCTGCTGGAAAACCAATTGCTTCTGGATCAGTAGCTGTGGATGTACATTTTTCTCTTCAGATAGGTTGCTGATATTTATTTGCAGGTACAAATGTGTACCTTTCAGCCACACTCTTTAGAAACGCACCTCTCGGGTGCCTGAAAGCAGTTTAGAAAACACAGCCAGGTAGCGTACCATATTGCATGTATTTTGCTTGAAGTAATAATGCAGTTGAAAATAAGCCCACCTATTGGCCATTGAAGTTACTGAAAGATGCTAAGCATTGATATTAAACCCAAAGTTCAATTTGCTCCCCATCTCTTGGTTTGGAACTGAACTGGCTAACTGGAGGAACACTACGCAGCATTCTTCATAGAGGAGCAGTATACCTTAAAAGTGGGATTTCGTCTCATCTTTTTCCTTTCCTCTA
>VZQC01004822.1:2917819-2932819 GCA_009823505.1 Rhizomys pruinosus
ACACGCACAAATGTTTTCTGCAAATAGGAATTTAGCAAGCTTCAGAAGTCTCAGGAAAAAATATTAGGCCTCTTTTGTCTTCTGTAATGCATTTTCTTATTGCTGTGTGGGGGACATGGCAAATATTTGGAAATTTTTGACTATTTTAAAATTATGCTGCTGTATTATATATTGCTTATATTTGTCTTTTGCCCTTGCTCAAGTTTATGGGGTAATTTACAGTGTTTTCTTTATTTAGTAAGTGTTAATTACACAGCATTGTGCAGTTTTATTTAATTTGCTAATAAGGGAGGCTATACAGAACAACCATTTTAAGAATCAGAATCTGATATTTTTTGTTGTTGCAAATTAGCCAGAGACCTCACATGCTGTGCACAAGCTTCTTGAAGGATGCCACTGACCAGAGGGACTTACAGATTTTTATGGTTTGAATTTTAGTGAAGTCAGTCTCTAGGACAGAGTTGAGATTACTAAATGGGTACCATAAATATTTTGAGATACCCATTTGGGAGAGACAGTGGCATCAGTAATGACATTTAATAACAAAAACAAAGAAACAACAGTGTAATAAATAACATTGGTGAAACCTCTCCTTTTTTTGAAATGTAAAAGTTTAGTTCCCTCCTCAAGTTATGTCTTAACTTGCTATGTTGCTGGTTTTATACCATTTCCTGACTTAGTAAAGCATAAAAAAAAATCGTTACAGCTTACCTTGTATGCACGGTAAGAACCAAAGGATGGAGAGAGAAGTTGGAGAGGGTGCTAGATTATGATGCCAGGAACCATGCAAGGGGCATGTCAAAAATATGAACAGGGTTCCAGTTGCTCCCTGTTGAGTAGAAGGTGATGCAGAGGTAGGGCAGAGGTGTGAGGAAGCTGGAAAGTTTGGGTTTTGTCTTTATAAGATTATGCATGTTGTTCCTTTCATAAGAGGTTTCTGTTTTTAGGATTGGGAGTTGTAGAGTGTTCATATTAGAACACAAAATACAGTGAAGGCAATGAATAAGAACCTACTAGTGTATGTTTTCTTAATATTGGAAGTCTCCCCACCCCCCCAGAGAGAGAGGAGGGGGGAGGGAAAAGGAGAGAGAGGGGGGAGAGAGAGAGGTTGCCTTAAAAAATTAATTGCACTTAAAAGGCATAAGGAAATAAAACTTAAGGACATGTTCCTGTCAGGTGCTGGTGAGACGCTGTGTTTGGGGGTGACGTTAATTAAGCACATCTCCCTGTTGGCACAAGCATCTCACATTTTTGCCCTTGGTGCTCTGCTCACCATGAACACAGTCAATTCACAAGGTGGTTTTTGTAAATAAAGGTTTCAGGCAAGCTGAACGTGGTCCAGAGAGATATTAACGAGAGGGCAGGGGAGAGGTGATGAAAACACACTTCCTGGTGGAACATGAACTGCTTTTTGGGCCTGGAGAATGCTTTAAAATGATTTTCCCAAAACCCTGTGGCGTTTCTTTTCTATGGGAGATGAGATGAGGAGAAATGACAAATAGTTCTATTTTATTATTTTGTTTTCTCTCATTCTCCTTGTTTGGAAGTTGAGAAAATTGGATATTTATTTTGGCCATTTTCCTTCTGTTCACAGAACCAATTACATTTTGAGTGCATGATGTATCAGAAAATGTATTTGAACATCCTCTGTTTTAAAAATAATGAGTTGATTGTTTGTCCAGCCCTTCTTTAATGGCAGTTAATTTTATGGAAAGTTATTAGCCCCCCCCTCATCTGGCCCTTTTATACTTTTATTCTCCCAAAATTTGTTTGCGGCATTAGGGATGTAGAGGTCAGTTATTCTGTGTCATTGGCTTTTTTTGTATATACTGAGAAAAATAATTTTAAGCTTTTCAGTCACACAGTGATTGGAATCTCAGGTTTACTGAAATTTGGGTCCACTGTTGTTTGCTGAGTCACACGATTTCATAGTCTGTGTCATTTGAAGGGGGCTTGGGTAGCCTCAAGAGCATGTTGCTTTGTAGAATATTAAGAAAATCAGATATTGTGGCTCATTTTTCCTCTTGTAGACTTCTGCCTGTTCTAGAATTCTTTCTTCCATTCAAAAGTGTATTGAGGCCATCTAGAATCTTCTGTGCATTTCAGTAAAATAAGTTAGATTGCATCACTTTAGTCGGAGGAAGGTTTAGTCAGCCCTCTAGTTTATACATCACTTCACAGTTCCCCATAGTTACATAATTGGTGTTGTGTGTGTCCATTGTAGAGGACATTTGATGCTCATTTATTAAATATGCTTGCTGGCTGCTGGCGCATCTTTGTTCTGGACAGACAAATTACCTTTCTCACACTGAGCTTCCACTCTGGGGAATTAAGCTTCCAACACTTTAATTAGCTTGGAAGTGGGGGGTTGCCGTTCCTAATAGACTTTAGGCCTTCAGTAAGTTAGGGACGGGGTAAAACAAGAACTTCCCATGAAGATCCCAATGTCATTTAAAAAACAAAACAAAACATTAAAACCCAGTATACATTATTTCATTTTGGTAATTGCAAACAGATTGTATTTGAGGGCTATGTATCACCATTTGTGACTTGAGATGTTAAAGTTAGATCTAACATTCAATGACATTCTTCAGTCTATCTCAAGACTTTGGCACATCATATGTATTGACTCACATGCCTATGATATTTAGGTAGCATTAAGTGATATAGGTAGGTAATATTCGGTGAAAAAAAATACTTGGATTTGAAACAGGCTTTTTCACACCCATGCCCCTAGAGGGAAAGTCGTACATGACAGAAGAGATGTCACATGAGGGGAACAGAGTAATAATAGCATTACTAGAGTTCACTGAGCTTTTATTAAGGGCCATGCTTTGTAGGCGAAGAAAACTGAGGCACAGGTCATTTAAGTCATTTGCCGCAGGTGATGCCATGGAGTCCCTGAGATGCAAAACTTCTTGGACAGGGACTTTATTCCGAATGGCTTCATGACTTAAAAAAGTCCAACATCCCAATGCTAGGCAAGACCTTATACTTCATTCCTTTTGGAAAGAAACTTGTTTTAACAGAGTAAGAGGATTATATAGAACTCAACACCAGAAACCTTCTCCAAGTCTATTTACCACCTCATTTTCTCTGCTAGTAGAACTCATCCTGCTTTAGCCCCTCACTGCCGGAGTAAGGCGCACAGAGAACCTCCCATCAAGTCACAGTTGGAACGTAATCTAATAAAAGAAGATTAGCGAATGTAGAGATGACAAAAGCTGTGGTGTTTGAGTTTCATACCTTTCAAATTTAGCATGTTAGCTAAGATGCCCATTTTTATTTCTTGCAGGTCTGCTAAAAGGTCAGAGTAATGCAGAATGCGTGCCTTCATCTCAGATTTTGTTCATCACAGGTGGACCCCATGTGTCTTCAGTAGACGAGTCGTCACCTTTGTAGCCAGCACCAGTGCCAGCTCCATGCATTGCACCTTCTTTAGTCTTGATTGCCCTTCCTGCATTTATTGGTGTATTAAAATGACTGAATACGAACATTAAGGACTCCATGAACCTGGGCTAATGGGAGACTGTAACGAAAATGAATAAAGATCCACCGGAGGACATGTTTGGGGGGGGGAGGGAGCTTGGGAGGGAGGGAAATGACTAATGAAGCTAATTAAAAGAAGCATTCAAATCTGCTTTCTACCCTCATTAACAATTAGCAGGGCACCGGCCAGAGTGTGTACCCTGTGTTTTACCTTAACAACATTCTATTTGCTCTTTGTATATTTAAGTGTTGTAAGGAAATGTGTTTCAATCAAACTGAACATGACCTAAAAGGAAAGAGATGTGGCTCTTGTGATATTCCATCACAAACACTTTTATTGTATCTCTGTAAAATACAATGTATGTATGCATGTAAGTGTTTTCGTCCTAATGTTGCTATTCCCATGGCAAAGATTAAAGAGAGAAAAAAATTGGAAAAAATAATCAGGCTCATAGCAGCTACTGTGTAGAAATCTCCCCCTACTTCTAATTTGCTGAATGAAGAAAAAAAAATCTTTTATTTGTGATATTTTCAGAGACATTTGCTCTAGTATGGTGTATTTAAATAATAAAAACTTAAAAGAAAAAGTATTCAATGGAGTTTGGGTTTAAGCACTGCTTATATACTTTGGAAGAATTGGTGGTAATTTTTGTTACATATAACAAATTTATTTTAAATTTGAGAGTTGAGGGAGATGATATCTATATTAATTTATCTCTGGGCCAATAAAGTAGTCTTCAAATTATTTAACCATGCCATTTTTGGCAGGGGCACAAAGCAATGAGTCTCACGGAATCCCTTTTTATAAGTTCAGAATAGCTTGCTAATAGCACTTCACTTCTGCATCACAGTGAGTCTTCGTGATTATACATAAATACTAGTTGAATTCTTCAGCTATTTTTTCTCAGTAGGAAAGCCTGTGGTATTGATGAAAGGCATGTTAAAAACTACAGCACAACCATCTTCTCTCATTGGGTTTATAGCTTTTGAAGGCAATGCCATTTCTAAAGGTACCTGTATGTAATTTAAAGTTCCATTAGTTGAAGGGCCGTGAGCGCTCTGGTCATGGTGGCCTTCCATGGGCTGAGCAGCCCTCTCCTGCTGAGCTTCTGGATTGGATGGTCTTGTTTCTTTAAGCTTCTTTACTGACTCTGCCTTTCTGCGTGTTTGTTGGAAGATTCCGATTTCCGTCAGCAGTGTTCTTGAGGTAGTTGCTAGTCTTTGGCGGAGGCCTCTACCACAGTGCCTGCATTGCCTCCAGAGGTGACAGGAAAGGTGTGGCATCCTGGAACTCAGTAGCTGCTCTCACTACTGGAACGGAGTGGGCCTGGATGCCAGGGCTGCAACCAGGCTGGGTGCATGTGAGCAGATCTCAGGTATAGCTTCTCTCACAGGCTGCTCAACACAAGGGCTGTGGATGCTGCTAATTCTGCTGTCCAAAAATGGCATTTATTTAATTTTGTTTGAGTAAAGCTCCTGATGCGGACCCTGTGTAGAGAACGGGAGCAGGTCAGCATATAGGAACTAAAGAGAAGCCGGGAGAAGCCAGTCAGGAGGAAAAGTCAGTCGCTGAAACTGCAGACCTTTAAAGGCTTAATGCTTGGACATTTCTCCAAATTTGCTCATGCAAATTTATTTTTGTTTTTTCAAGACACTTTCTAGAGGACTTTGGTCTGTTTCAGGCGATGAAGGGGGAGATGTGTTGTCAGAGTGCAGACATCTCTGTTTTTAGCAAAAGCACTCATGTCTTATATAGTCTAGAAATTCAAAGGACGTGGCAAATAACTTTTAGTAATACAGTATGGCATTTGGTGATGGGGTGGGCAAAGGTCATTACTGCCTTTAAATGAACTATTATATGGCTGGCTCCTCAAGCACTGTGGCGCATTTCATAACGAGCTTCTAAAAGCATTTCTTAAGTTGCAGACCTATAAGATTACAAATGTCACTCATGTTAGTATAATCCACATGCAAGTGATGAAGCCTTCTCTTTGATGTGCTAAATTGGAGAAGGACTAATGGACCCGTGAATATACAATAGAACATATTTAAGTAGTAGTCTTGCTTTAGGTAAAACACTTCCTTGAAACCAGAGGCATTTCAAACAATAAAACCCAGCTCTCATGGGGATGTTCTGTGTGGATAGAAAGCTACTAAAAACACTCAGGCCTATTCTGACGTGAGCAGTGATTGTGTGCGGTACCTCCCCAACATTGCTTGGGAAAAAATAAATCCCTGAGCTTGCCCACCTTTCATCCATTTCATTTGTCATGTCTGTGAGATGTGTGCGCTGTTGTGAAAGGACTTAATATTAGCCACATCACAGAGCAAGATGGGCCCCGGTCCTTACAAGCAAGTGCAATTAAAGAAATAAAAGCAAACGTTATCGAACCTTCCTAAACTGATAAAAAATATTATGTTTATGATACATATAAATGTCTCAATCATGCAAATTGTCACTCTTGCTAATGAAACAATTTTGTAAAAAGATTGTCTTTCCAAAGGGGTTTAATTTTTTTTAACCTATCTAACTGCTTAGATTTACACATCCCGCAAAGCAGGGGGGGTCTGAAGCCTTTCCAAACCAAATCGTTTGCCACAAGAAACTATTACTAGCTATTCCTGATTTATTAGGAAATAGTTTACCATGGATTGTTGTGTCTTATACAAAATGAGAAAACTGTCACACCAAAATGAAGCCTGTGAAATTGCCAGCCTCTTAATATTAACTATATTTAAATTCTTTCTGTTACCCTTATTCACATTGATATTTGAAACAACTAATCATCTAAAATGAAGCTCTTAAATTAAATGGCTTTAAATGTCAATATAGTAAGATTCTAATGTGCAGTACTAGTTATGTAAAATATTTCTTAGGGTCAATAAATTATAGAACAAACACAGTGGATCCAAGAGCTATCTATCAAGAGCCCAGTGAAGAATTTCCATGTAGCTTAAATAATTGTACTGAAATTAAGAAGTGATTTTCCAAAGAGCCTTTCCCAGGGGAGACCCACTCTGGGTGCTTGCTGCCTCTCAACTCAGTTTGAGAGCCCAGGCCGTTGGAAACAGATCATTTACAAGTTAATGTTCATCCTGGTTTTTTTGTTACTAAGACTTACCTATTGTTAGTCCAGCCAAGTTACAGAAATGCTTATTGCAGTTAAATAGCAATTTGTTTCCATGAAACTGCAATTAAAGTATTACTGAGCAGCCATTTTAGATTGGCAATGCTCTGCAAGCATGTTAAACAGCCAGCAACTCCCACTTGCAGAGTCTGAGATCTGACTAGCAGCAGAGTAACACATTCACCTACCCGGGTTTCTAGTTAACTGGCATTTGTAACCCTCTGCTCCCATCCTGTACAAGCTGAGCACAAAGACAAGTTGGGGCCGATTTGGGGACCGTGAACTTGCAACTTACCTCGATGAATACTGCTTTCAGTTGTATGAGGCGTGCTTTATGCGAGGAGAAGTGTGCGTGTTTCCTAGAGGGAATGTTTTCAAGTTCAGGTTGATTCTGCTGAGAATGGACTGCAACTCAGAGGCCTCAAGCCAATAATGTACTACAGGTCCTGACATGTTACAGCTGTGTAAACAGGGCCATTCTCTCTCCTAAATCACAACTAATAAAGCATAGGATGAAAAATCAATTGATTCTGTTATAAGTTCTTTGAATGACACTAGAAAGTTGTTTAATGACTTAGTCAGAATGGACAAGCCTGAGTTGAGCCAACCAGATTTCCATTTCCCTTGTTTCCTCCCCTCAGAAACTACCAGGACAGCTTTAACTGGATATTTGCAGTTCCACCACCCCCTCTTAACATGCCCTCCAGAAGGAGTCTGCACTGACTTCTTCCTGCACATCTAAAGTTCAGGCTTGTGAAGTGTGGAAGGTGAAGTGCAAAGGTTTCATTGAAGATGCGAATCATTGACGTAAGATCCTAAGAGAGGATGGATTTCAGAGGCGGTGTTTTAAGATGCAATTAGCACTGCATTCTAACCAGCTAGGGAACAATCATTAGCTCACTAGAGTAGGAGGCATCTCACCTTCCTTCAGCCCAGAAGATCCCCCTACCTCAAAAGTTTCATACCTTCAACTTTTCTAAAACCATTTTCATATTTTCATCTATATTGTCTGAGCTGTCTTGTTTTTTTTTTAAAGGGAAGACATTAACGACCCTCTTCCTAAATTAATTGTTATTTTGAGTGAATTGAATGTTAAATTTTTCACTGTAAAGTGAAAAATCTAAGAACAAACTCAATTTACAAATGAAGATTAACTATGAAAGCTGGAGAGGAATTGATTGCTTGGGCTGCAGTTGTGTACCTCTTTATTTAGACAAGGTTTGCTAGGGGTGGGCAGCACAAATTTTGAATATTTTTTAAGGTGTCCGATTGAGTTTCTGTCCCCAAGAATGGGACTTAACTTGACATAAGGTTTACGTCTCTAACTGTAATGCTTCCTGTAATAATTCTATCTTGGAGTCATAGAGCTTCACAAATGTATTAACATTTATAGTAAACAAATACATATATGGACTTGTTCAATCTTCTCTGTATTCCTCTTAATTATGATCTAATTTTATATCATAAGCAGTTTTTGTTAGGTTGTTGTTTGTAGGCTGGGTGAGAGAGGGTCTTAGTGCCTCAGCCTCTGAAGAGCTTGCATTCCAGACGTGTGCCACTATTCCTGGCTTAGATTACTTAGTTTTACAGATGAAGTAATTTGAGCTTCTAAGAGGTAACTAATTAAGTATGCCCAAAGATAAAGTGAGTAGACACTCACTTGAAGGGTAAAATTTAGTCATATGCAATGAATCCTCAGTAATTAATAGCTAATATAGTATTTTTAGATATAAAATTAATACTCCAAATCCAGGACTAGTCATACTTTTACATAAGTGTAGAATCAGAGAGAGAGAGAGAGAGAGAGAGAGAGAGAGAGAGAGAGAGAGAGATGTTCAGTGGTTCAAAACACTTGCTACACTTGCAGAGGACCTGGGTTCAGTTCCCTGCACCCATGTTGGGAAGCTCACAACTGCCTATAACTCCAGGTCCAGGAGAGCCAATGCTCTCTTCTGGCCCCTCCTGGAACCCTGCACATTTGTGGCAAATATATACACAATACTGACATGCACATAGATAAATAAATAAATAGTGCAGGATCTGTTTATGCTGTCTTTTGCCTCAATCTTAAGCATGGTGGGTGGAGCCTGAACTGGTGTTTGATCTCTAGGCATTTGGGGGGAATTACCTTATAAGTTATCAGACCGTGGGATATGCTTCATCCTATGAACAACTAATTTCTTTTCCCTTAAAATATTAAAGGATTATGTTTTATCTTTCTCCAATCGGAAATACCAACCTGTTTAGATTGCCTGCATATTTCAGCTCTTCTCTAAAAGAAATCTTTTTGAGTATTGAGAAATCTCAGCTACCTCATGGTGAGTAATTAAGTATAAATTGATAATGACTCTGACCACAAGTTGTTGCTGAGAGAAAAAGAACAAGGCCTTAGTAGTCATATTACTTCAGACAGCAAGACAGATAAATATTTTCCACACAAATTAAAAGATGATATGTTTTAAAATCTTCAAATAAACTGTGTGGCTCAAGCCACGTAACCAGAGTTGAATTATCTACTTGGTGTGCACGTCTGTGCGTGTACTGTCAGGTGTAAGGGCAGGGGGCTGGTGAAAAGGGTACCAGCAAGTGTCTTCCTCAATGAATTATCTGCCTTATGTTTTGTGACAGGATCTCTCAATATGTCTGGCTCACTGATTCTGCTACACTGGCTACACAGCAAGCTCTAGGGATCCCTCTGTCTCTGCCTCCCAGTGCTGAGACTGTAAATGTGTTCCACATGCTCACCTTTTACACCGGTGCTGGGGACCCATACTTGTGCAACATGCACTCACCCGATGTATTAGTTACTTTTCTGTTGCCATAATAAAATGCCCTGACAAAAGCAACTAAGGAAAAAAGGGCTTATTTTAGCTTACTGTTCCAGAGGGGAAGGGTCCATCACCGTAGGGAAAGGGTGGCATGGAGACAGGAACTGGAAACTGGCTGATCAAATTTCTACCCACACAGGAAGCAGCAAGAGAAAGAACAGGAAGTAGGGAAGGCCATAAAACAACAAAGGCCACCCTGAGTGGTGTATTTCCTCCAGCAAGTCTCCACCTCCTGAAGGTTTTGTAGCCTTTCCAGAAGGCACCATCAGGTAGGACTACATCAGTCAATGGGGGTGGTGTCTTCTCCAAACTACCACATCTTCTAAGTTATCTACGCAGTGCAGAGTTGAATTATGTAAAAGTCATCAAAAAAGTCAGGTGTGGTAGCACATGCCTGTGATCCTGGCACTGGGACGGGGATCAGCATTCCAAGGCCACCCCTGTCCCTAAATGAACAAATAAGATACTTTTGGAGTCATTGTATACTTGCATAAGAGACATGTACACACTGATACAACCAGCTTTATAGAAAACTTTTGCATATCTTTGTGTATGAGCAAAGCATATGTATAATGAAAAAAATAATATATTTGTTGTTTTAAGATAGGAAAGAATGGAAATATTCAAATGGAACAGATTATACTTTTAGTTACATCCAAACAGAATTCTAAGCTGTTTTTTTTAAAATTTGTTGGCTGTTCTTCCTATTTTCCCATTAATTGCTAGAGTCCAAAAAGATATCAAGATTTGTAAATAAATTACTGTTAACACACCATTAGATTCAAGTTGCTTTCATTACAAAGAACAAAATAGTTAAGGAAAAAATGCAATCCACTTTATTAAAACATTCTTTGATGTTGGGAGAAAGGTTTAAACAAAAAAAGACTTTTTTTTTGCATAGAGATTTTTTATTTTTTTACTGAAATGGGTTTTCTTGCCAAAGTACCAGTTCCCAACACCCATACTTTTTCCATGGTTTTCATGGAGTATATAAGAACCCAGTGGTCCTTTGTAGGCCTCTCTATTTAATCCTTTATTATGTACAATGAGACTAAAGTTTGTCAATATGTATTTCTTTCAGTCTGAAGATGAAATTGGCCTTTTCATTGGATATAGATATCCTTAAGTTAGAAGGGCCTATGAGACATGCATAGGTGAATATACCTCGAACCACACATCAGTAAATAGGCAGTCTATGTTTGTTTATTATATTATGTTTGTTATGTGTGTATTTTCCTACATATGTATGTGCACCACATGTGTGTTTGGTGCCAGTGCATGCCAGAGGAGGGCATTGAGTACTCTGGAACTGGCGGGCGGTTCAGGGGGTTGTAAGCTACCCCGTGGATGCTGAGAACCAAACTCAGCTCTCCTATGAGAGCAGCCATCTCTCTAGTCCCACATATCTGCTTGTTACAAGTCTTTTATGACTTACGCTCATGAAGCAGGAAGTCTGGTAACTGTACCTGGAATAGTAGGCAGGGTTTGCAGCAGATAGGCAGACTGCAGCTCTCCTGAACATAACAGTTCCTGCATGCTGTCCTCTATAGTATGACTCCAAACTGGAAAACATTTCCGTTTTTCTATAAATACTTCTGTGCCTTGAGCTTTATAACCTATGAAAGCAGATACCTGAATGCTTGTTGACATTCTAGTCTCATGGTGAGGGGGGCAGGGTTCCATACTCAAAGAATTTATTTATTTTAAAATATTTACTTAGGGGCTAGAGAGATGGCTCAGTGGTTAAGAGCACTGGCTGCTCTTGCAGAGGACCCTGGTTCAGTTTCCAGCACCCAGATGGCGGCTTACAGCCATCCGTAAATCCAGTTCCAGAGGAATATAACGCCCTCTTCTGACCTCCTTGAGCATTGCATGACACGGGTGAATTCACTTACATGCAGGATTCATACAGGTAAAATAAAAAATAAAATATTTTTAAAAATCTCTTTTTTCGAGAAAGGCTAAATTAATCTATCTCTCTCTCTCTCTCTCTCCTTCTCTTCTCTCTCTCTCGCAGAACACGGGTCCCCTATACCCAGCTGGCCTGGAAACTTATTTGTATTGACAGTGGCCTTTGAACTCAAACGATCTATTTGCCTCTACCTCCTGAGTGCTGGAATTAAAGGCATGTGCCACCATGCCAGGCCCTTTCTATCTTTATTGCTTTCTTTTTCTCCCTTTGCCCTCTCCTCTCCCATTCTCCCTCCGCCCCTTTCCTCCCCCCTCCTCCCCCTCCTCCCCTTCCTCCTCCTCTTCCTCTTCCTCCTCTTCCTCCTCTTCTCCTCCTTCTCCTCCTCTTCCTCCTCCTCTCCTCCTCTCCTCCTCTCCTCCTCCTCCTGCTCCTTTTCCTCTTCCTGTGTTTTAAAAAGCTTTCTATGAGGAAAATTCCATAATCATTAATGATTAAAAGGGAGTAAACAGTGGGGACATTTGTGTAGGTCTTGGAAGAGCTTGGGGGGCAGATCAGAAAGCAGCTGACTACACTTCTGTAGCTGCTCGGCCACTGGCCTCCTTTCAAGGGCTCTGTCTTTCTTTATCTCTGTCAGCCCTAGGGTCCTGTGTCCAGGTGCTGTTAACATGCACAGTGAAAATCAGGCTAAGCTCTTGGTGCATGAAGCCTGGGCAAGGCTGTGACCCCGGGAGGTCTCAGACATCAACAGTGTTGTCAGTGTTTGAAAGTTGAATGGATTTGGTGACAGCAGCATTTGGTGACACTACACAGGTACGTCAAGGGAAAGCAGAAGCCGAATGAAAATTGTACTAGAAAGAGAGTTGACGCCACTATTGATGGTGAAGTTTTGGGGTACCACTTTAGAAAGATTCCTCCTTTCTGGTGTGTGAAAGTGACAGACAGTGTGAGACTGAAGGCCCTTGGAACTGGAAGAGGCAGGTTTGAGAGTCTTCTGGTTTCTGAGTAAGTGTATTAGCCCTGGTAAACAGCCCTGGATTTTAAAGGACAGGGAAGTCCTAAATAGATTTCTGATGCTGAGCTTTTCAGCTAGGCCCCCCTTCATTGGACAGATGTAATTGACAACACCCCCAGCCACCTCCTGCTGTAAGCAATTGTTCTGTAGCCTCTTTAAGTAATAAAACATGTTTAATTAGTTGTGATTGTTGTTCTTCAGATGGGAAAAGATTCTGGCTGGTTTGAGAGTCTTTAGAACAGGGAGTCTACCACACTGTGAGTCAAGGTGCAGTGTCCTGTTTCTCTCTGTAAGTTGTAGCCTCTATTTTCTTCTGGCCTTGAATTTGGTTTCCAGTAGGAAATGCAGAGGAGGCTGCTTGGGACTCCACTCATTTCATATGCAGATGGCATGTTAATGAAGTCATTACTGTGCACTTCAACCACTCTGGACACATTTGTGACATTATTTTTCAAAACAAAACAGGGTTAGGCAGTTGGTTGATTGAGCTTGAGAATTTTTCAAAACTACAAACCTACTCTAGGTTGCTGCAAACTGTCCTGTGGAACCCCATACCCTCTCCAAAAGGGTACTTTTTATGTGTTCCTAGACCTCAGAAACTTGTGCCTTTCAAAGTGTACCTCTGTATCTCCCCCTAAGACTGATTTGGGTCTTTCTGGCCATTTGCATCATTTATGTATTGTTATCTTTGGTGGTTCTTTTCAGGACATCTTTCCCACCAGAGAGGCAGTCTTTGCCATGCACAGAAAGCCGTGAAAATTCAACATGGTATATGCATTTGTATATGGTTCTTTGTGCTCTTGGTAGACAAGTTTCACCACCGTTTTTACTTGAAAACATATCATAAGGTACATATTGAACTCCAGTGTGGAAGAGACCCCAAACTGGGAGTCAGGAAACACTTAGAATCTAATTCTAGTCCTGAAGGGAAGTCAAATGGCAGCTCTGATTAAATTTGTCTCTCTAATCAAATATTAGCCATGGGCTAATCATTTAATCTCGCTACCTTATTTTGCCCATCTGTTAAATAGGAATTTACCGATAACAGCTGTATTTGCCAGTACATTACATGTAATTCATTAAAGTGAAAAGGGCTTTATATTCTGAGGATAATACTCTTTTGGATTATAAACACAGACATTAGAAAATATAGTACTGTCTCTGATTTAAGGGTTAGTTATAAAGTCTTCAGTTTACTTTGAAAATGATTTAATCATGTCTTTGGGATGTCTGTTTCAGTGTGTGTGTGTGTGTGTGTGTGTGTGTGTGTGTGTGTGTGGTGGGGGGATGATGTTCATTAATCCAAAGCGGTGGATAGCATTCAAATGATTTATTTTGGGCTTAGAATGTATTGTGTAATTTTTTTTAGCGCGAGGTAATAATGGTTCTGCTGGGCAGATGTTTACACTAAATGTACAATTCCATAAACTCAGACCCAGTGGTTGGTAGGAGGTAGCTCGGCAAAGAAATGAACATTTATTAAACAATTCTGTGGACCAGGCATCCTTTTCATCTGTAACCCCAGCAGGCAACTTTGAAGAAGATGTTCCCGTTCCCACATTTGCAGTGAGGAAAGCCAAAAGTAGAGAGATAAGTTAATATCAGAGGGGGTCAGTAACTGGGCCAAGGTCACATAGCTAGAAAACATGGGAAGAGGAGAATCTGAGGCCTGAGCATATTAGGATTAGAGTTAACTGTAGCATACCCTCCGTTGGTTAGTGTACCATCAGATCATGGTGCACTTAAAGCTGTGCAAACTGGTGACTATTGAAGATGCTTGATCATCTTAGAAGGGGACCCAGCTATCTTAGTTTACACAGGAAAATAGTTGCCATGTCTGCTTGACAGCACACTTTCCTTCAGAAGGATGAAGCGTGTATTTTCCCTTACAGGGTTATTAGGGGATGGAGAAGAAATTATCTAACAATTCAACTAGAGTTAACAGCGCTTGAACTGAGGACTTCATACACAAAAGTCTCTGAAAATCTGCACAGTTGGTTTCATGTGTCCATTTTATACATGTGAGAACTGAGTCTAAGAGAGGTTAAGTACTTCAGCCCTCATGGCCAGGGCTCTGACATGCCAGGCACAGTACCTCATGTAACTGCAGTGAGGAAGAATATACTCCCGCTGTCTTACAGGTAAGGAGAGGGAGGCCTCTCTGGTGGGTTTGCGCTCCTCCAAAGCCTGCGAGGGAACCAGAATTGTGTCATAGATCATGTGGATCGACTAGCTTAACTCTCTTTTGCTCACTTGTGAAAGGTTAAACTGGGGGAAATGTCTAAGTCTTGGCTATTTTGTGTCTTCAAACTTTAAGATGTTCAGTCTTTGAGATCTTAAAGACAACACTGTTTATGTTATTTTTCTTTTTTTTTTTTTTTGGTCTTTTTGAGACAGGGTCTCCCTGTAGCTATGGCTGTCCTGGAACTCGCTACATAGACCAGGCTGGCCTTGAACTCACAAAGATCCGCCTGCCTCTGACTCCCAAGTGCTAGGATTAAAGGCGTGCGCCACCACACCCGACCTTATTTTTCTTTTTACATCACCATGTAGGGATTTATCAACTCTCATGAGATACCATTAAAATAATGTCAGTTGAGCTCCTGGTTGGTTATCATATCTCTTCTTCAG
>VZQC01004822.1:2937819-3038363 GCA_009823505.1 Rhizomys pruinosus
CTAAGTACTTGGCAGTGCCAAGCCCTGTTCAAGGTACTGAACAAATAGCTGTGAACTGGATGGAGGAAGCCCTGCTCTTTTGGATTTATTTATTTATTTATTTATTTATTTATTTATTATTTTGTGTGTATTGACTGCACATGTGTAAATGTGCTCAGGTCATGCATGCCCACAGAGGTCAGAAGAGGCCGGTGGATCCCTTAGAACTGGAGTGCCGGATGGTTCTTACGCACCATGTGGGTGCTGGGATTCAAACCTGGGTCCTCTGCAAGAGCAACCAGTGCTCTTAACCACTGAGCCATCTCTCCAGCCCCAGAACTCACATTTGATTGTGTGTGTGTGTGTGTGTGTGTGTGTGTGTGTGTGTGTGGTTAGTATTCTTGTTGCTGTGCCCAAATACTTGGTAAGAACTTCTTTGGCAGAATCAGTTGGTAAGTGGACAGAAAAGGATTCTGTAAGTGATTTTGAGCTGAAATCTGAGCTGGATGAAAATCTGATCTGAGAAGAGTGGTCTGGACAGAGGGCACAGGAAGTGCAAAGACCTTGGCCATTGGGCTAATCCTGCCTGGTATCTGTTTGATGATTTCGAGGAAGAGATTTGCAGACATCATGACCACATTGGCCATTAGCACTAGGCTGAGCCGCAGAGGGCAGAGCAGAGGCTTGGAAGAGAAGGCAATAGCCACCCTGGAAGGGTGATGAGGACCTGTGGCTGGCGTTTAAGGACCTGAAAACATGACTATATACACAGAACCAGAGTGAGAGTTAGACAATGGGACTGTAGAGAAGACGGGTCAGATCACACAAAAGCCTGCTAAACCACGCTGAGGAGATTGGACTTCACCCCGAGGGCAGTGAGTGGACTTCTGCTGACATGGCTGGATTTCTGCTTTAGCTGTTATGTGGATGGTGATTCGAGTAGGCAAGACTGGAAGGCAAAAGAAAAACTGGGAACGTGACAGTCACCAGGGAAGAGACTACAGTGGCTTAGAAAGGGAAAATCATGGGAAAGGAGAGCCTGTTGGTTTGGGAGTGCCAGAGGCCATAGAGGCAGGGCTTAGAGATCGTGGGAGGAAGCCAAGGAGAGCGAGCTGCAGGCTACCCTGACCTTCACACTTTGAACATAAAGATGGAAAAAGGGGCTCTGGGCTCCCCTCTTTGATCCCTTGGTTGCCAGTAGAAGCCCTGTCTCAAAGGAGATACCAATGACCTAGACTTTTTTTTTCAGCACTTGCTTATGTAAGAATTTACAGATAATTCTTTTCTAAGCACTGACATCAGGGTTGGCATTTTAAGAAGGCTCTTCTGAGATCCCCAACACCTAGGCCCTGGAGAGGCAGAGGTGTGGAGTAGACAGGAATCAGGAATCTCATGAGAATCCTGCTGTGTGGGCATCACCCACCCAAATGCCACCAGCTTCTGTCCTTCTGTCTTCCTGCTCCAGGCTCCTCACAGCCTCAGGCCACTCTTAGTGGTTTTTGAGAATTTAGCAGTGGGGTAAAAGGCCTAAGCACACATCACACAGAAAGCAGATGCATAGAGACTGAAGCTTCCGCAACTTGAATTTGTCTCAATTTTCTTCAGGAGAATGAAAGCCAGAAACAAAGCAGAGCAGTATTTCTCAGGCCAGCCCTCAGGCCTCTTCAGAGAAAAGTCTACTCAGCTCAGAGTTCCTAAGCAAAGGCTCATGACAGGAGTGGGCGGGAGTGGAGGCCTTTGAAGTTTCTGGGGCATGCGCTTCTGCAGAGCTCTTATGGCTTTCCATGCATGGTTAGCAAAACCAGACGCCACAGAAGGCCAGACTTGTTTCCCAGCCTCTGTATAAGACGTAGCCTTGAGAACTCTCTAGTTCAATGTTACATACAGAGAGGCAACTCCTTGTGAAACCCAGCTCTGCCACCCTCACTACAGCCATGTCGTGTGTCTTTCAGAGTGTCAAGTAACACCCCTTGAAGCCTCAGTTTCCTCATTTGTATAATGGGAATGAAGTAGTACCCAGTGGTTAGACTGTGGGACCTTCTCTTGACTCTGCCCTTTGGTACCTCTGTGGCTTAGGAAAGAGGCTTCACTTCTCTTAATTTTAGTTTTCTCATGTAGAAAATGGGTACAATCTGAGGCCTGTCTCAGTGGGTTGTTAGAAGGAGTATAGAAGCATTTATAACCCACTTGCAAGAAGAGATTCTACCTAGACGTAGATTCCCAGGGAACTGCTGAGTATGCAGGAAGTATGATTTCATCATTTGCTGAGGAAATGAAAAGGACAGAGGAAGACGAGACTGGGAAGCCTGGAGGCGGCCACGTAGATGTGGAGCTTGGCTCC
Organism: Rhizomys pruinosus; assembly: GCA_009823505.1. NCBI lineage: Eukaryota > Metazoa > Chordata > Mammalia > Rodentia > Spalacidae > Rhizomys > Rhizomys pruinosus. The sequence goes on from VZQC01004822.1 coordinate 2,940,140, forward strand.
TGCCCTCCCGGCCCCAGCTTTGGTTTGCCCCAGGACTGGACTTGGGGTCCACGTCAGAGTGTACATGCAGCTCCTCAGCCCCCAGATTTACTTTGTTCCTTTGGAGTGGAGTCTGGTACTGCTCCGGGAGCTGCTGAAGGGAGCTGGGGTCTTCCTTATTTACTAACATTTACTTGGACTGGTGACTGGGACACCCAAAATATGCCGTGACTCAGTTGTCGGATAACAAGATCACAGTACTGTACGGATTACTCACTAATTTGACATTTGGGGATTTTTTGCAAAATGTTAGAGAACATTTGACAAGATGCAAATTGCTGTATCCATAAAGGGCGTCGGGCTCTGAGGACAGGCGGCTCTCCCCTGATGTGGCTCTACCCCTTCCTGGCACCAGCTGTTGCATCCTGCCAGTGGCTTACCTTCATTTTTTCCCTCCTGATGGAGAACTTATCTCTGAAAATAAAATAAAGACCCACTGAGCTCCTCCTGTGGGTCTGGTGCCTGTTCATCTTCAGCTTCATTTAGGGCTCACAGTCACCATGCACACTCTGTCAGTGACATCTCTAGTGTTCCAGAGAGGAGGCTAGGGTTCACGGAGGTCAAGTCGTTCGTTTCCTTAAGGCCACACAACTAGACCATTCTCAAGCTTGACTTTGAAGTTGGGCTCAAATCTGCAAAGTGTGTGTTGGCACCCAGCACATGCGCTTCTATGACAATCAGAACATCAAGTTCCCACGGACTTTTCTCATAATGGGGAGGGGTAGAAGAACAGAAGTTTCTTGGACTGTCCACAAACAGTCCCACAGTTTACGTGTGTGTGTGTGTGTGTGTGTGTATGTGCATATATGTGTATAGAATATGCATGTGTACATGTATATGTACAAGTGCATGTACATGTAGAGGCCAGAAGTCGGCTTCTACCTTCCTCCGTCAGAATTTGAGAGCTCCATTTCACAGTACGAGACCTGGTCTCTAAAAGAGTGGCAGGCCAACGAGCCTCAGAATTCTCCTGTCCAGCCACCCAAGAGCTAGAATTATATAACCCCAAATGCCACTATAGGAAGCTTTTTATGTGGGTGCTAGAGGACCAAACTCAGGTCCTCATGCTTGCATGGCAAGTACTTTACAGAGTCATCTCCCCGCCACCCCTGCACTATGTTAGACCCAGACCAATTAGATGGTAATCTAGAGCTTCGGGGGAGCTTTCTGTTACTGTGACATTATTTTCAAAGTGGAGCAAGAAAGGCAGCATTAAGTGGACAGGGGCTGCTTCCAGGTCCCCCATCCTGAGGCATGGCTCTTCCTTTGCACTGTCCTTGGCCTTGTCCTGTGCTGGTGACACTCACCACTCCTTGTCAGGCAAATCTTGCCCCACCTTCCCATCGACTCTGGGACAATAAAGGGGACATGCGTGAATTTCTGCTCTATGGAATATAAGATGTCCAAGAAACAAGAATAGGGAGGGCTTGTGGTGGAAACTTGGGTCCTGGAGATAACCTCTTGGGGATCCCAGTTGTGTGGAGGACATGTCCCAAGCCAAGTCCCCTGAGGAGGGACGATGCACAAGGGAGCCCTTCTAGCTTCAAAGTCTCACTCCTCTGTTACCATTTTAAGATAGAACTTTAATAGGAAGTGAGAAACTCGTAGGAGTTGTTATATTTCCTCATGGTTATATTGGACCAGCCTAAATGAATGGCCAGTTTATCAAGACACAGAGGGCCACACTAGCCTTTTGCTTATCCCTAAGTGCCTTGTAGTATTGTGTGAACTGGCAAGTGGTTAATAAATGTCTGCTAGGAGTGAAAATTCCTCGTGGAGCAGTCTCTCCTGAGAATTTTAACACTTGGAGCCTAGGTAGTGACTTCTGAGTTCTTTCTTTCTCTTTATAAGAAAATTTAGTTGTTTTTTTTGTTGTTGTTTGTTTGTTTGTTTGGCCTTTTTTGAGACAGCTGTCCTGGAGCTTGCTCTGTACACTAGGCTGGCCTTGAACTCACAGAGATCCACCTGGCTCTGCCTCCCAAGTGCTGGGATGAAAGGCGTGCACCCAGCTCATTTAGTTGTTTTTAAATATGTATTTTATTTATGTACATATATGTGTGTCTATATGCATGCATGTCAAATGTATGCGGTTGCCCAAGGAGGCCAGAAAAGGATTTCAGATCCTTTGCATCTGGAGTCACAGAAAGTTGTAAGCCACCTGATGTGGGTGTTGGAAAGTGAACTCAGGTCCTCTGGAAGAGCAGAAGGTGCCCTTAACTGTTGAGCCATCTCACCAGCCCCTGGATTTAGAAAAAGAATATAAAAACTAGAAATATATCAGGATATATCTAGTATCTGGAGGAAACAAATGAAAATAGAGGTTTCCCACTTTTAGACCACAGTTCCCACCCCTTTTTATTAAAAATTTGGATGGATTCTTCCATATAATGACATTATTCTTTTAATGTCCACTGACTGGATATAAAGCACAATGGCAAAATGCTTTAGCACTAATTTTTATTTTCTTCGTTCCAACAGCATCTATAAGCTGTGAAGAGAAAAAGCATAATAGACCATTATTTACCCTCTTTCCCAGCAGCACTTGGCACTTGTATAGAATAGACAACTCTTCTGAGTGGAAAGGGTGGGCTGAGAGTGGGCAGGCACAGCTCCAGCTTCCGAATCAGCCGGCGTGGGGAGGGGTGGGATGGGGGGCTTGCAGACCTTTGGTCTTTTTTGGTTTCTTTCCCTCTATTTGCTCTTCTAAGGAGTTCAAAGCTGCAGCAGTATTTGCAGTGGCAACTCCATTCCCATGCTAATTTCAAATGCATGCTGCTGGAGGGATGGGTTTGTTTTTCTGGAACCTAATTAGGAGTGGTCTGAGTAAAACTGTACCCAGCTAACGTCTCACTGTCCACTGTCCAAAGAATCTCCAAAATGTTATCCTTAGAAGCCCAGGAGAGCGTGGCGGGCTTGGAGCCAATGCATGCATCTGTGTTCATCGGAGCCCTGGGTCTCAGTCTGGGTCTCTTTCTAATAACATGGGGAGGGACCTTAGTGTGCCGGAGTGCACTGAGTTCATCTGTAAATAGGGGACTGAAATGGCTGAGGTCTTTAGTCCATTCCAGGTTTTGCATCCTACCAACCCCCAGGAATGACCCTGAATTGACCAGGTGGTCCTGCTAGGTCCAGGAGACTAGGGAACTCTGCTCGAAGCCTCTATCTGCATGGACCAGCTCTGAAGAGCTGTGCTTAGAACATTGCTTTGGATATCCAGAGAAGAGGCTTTGGGTTTTTATTTATTTAATTAATTTATTTTTTCCGTGTCCTATTATTAACCTTTTGCCAAGCCCTGTTTTCCAAGTTTAGGTCGGCTCATCAGAGTTGAACATGGATTGTTTGGATTTTTGCCCAAGTTGTTCTCTGAGCCTGATAGCACATTCATTACTCCCTACCCATGGTTTCTGCTAAATGACCTCGTTAGTGCTCTAATTACATGTTGTTCTTCAGAAAGCTGGGGGGAGGGGGTGGATGAGTTAAGGAAGGCAGAAGGCTGAGATGGAGTACTTGTAAACACACTGAGTGCCGCCTACCTGCCCTGGCCTCAGGGCCCTGGGGGGAGTTGGGAGGGAAGCTTTGTGAGCTTTCTCTTCTGTATCCTGGAAAAGGCATTATTTATTAGCACATACCAAACATGTTGGTAGTGTTTGGTAATGGCTGGATGGTGATATTATTACAACTTAATTTATGAATAAAACAAAACAAAACATTAACAAAGACAATCTGTGGTAAAAGAAATGAAAAGAGTTTTTGAGCACCTACCCTAAGCTTATGTTTTTTGTTTTTTTTCTTATCTTACCAACAATCCCAAGAGCTAGTTATTAGATTTACTGATTAACTGGGATCAGAGAGGTTTAACTGCTTTCCAAGACCACAAAGTAAATATGTGGCAGAGTAAATTTGTCCAACTGACTCCCAATCTCAACATTCCATATTATCTCTCAACTCATTCATTCATTCATTATTCATTCAACAAATATACACGGGCCTCTATTCCATGATAAAGTATAATTGCCCAGTTCCAACATTTCTAGACTTCTATTTAAAATGTCCTTGTTCTTCAGATGAATCTAGAATCACTGGTGTATTCTTCCATTATAATTTTTTCTGTCCACTTGGGCTTCTTAAACTTATGTCTTGGGTCTCAGATAATGGATCTGGGATTCGGGAACCTGGGGGGTATAATTAATGATTGTACCAAACAACCTTCTTATTTTTCAGTTAAGGAAGCTGAGGTTCAATAGCTTGCTGAAGTGTTAAGCTAGAGTCTGCTCCTTTTACTAGAGATGCCCAGTGGAGTGGAATTTACATGCATTGTAGAGAAAGGATGTTCATGTGTCATAAGAAGCATGAAGACTTTCTGGGGCTAGAGAGATGGCCTAGTGGTTAAGAGCACCGACTGCTCTTGCAGAGGACCTGGGTTCAATCCCTAGCACCCACATGGCGGCTGAGAACCGTCTGTAACTCCAATTCCAGGAGAACTCCAGTTCCAGGGGAATCTGAGACCCTCTTCTGACCTCCGCGGCATTGCACGACACGGGTGCACAAACCTACATGCAGATAGTACATTCCTACATATAGAAAAATAAATAAAATTTAAAAAAAAAAGAAGCATGAAGACTTTCAAAGCCTTTTTCCTTTGGATTGTGTCTACCCAACAAGACATTCCTCATCCATCTCATCTCACACAGTCTTATTGGCAAGAGACTTTGACTTTAGCCTGTTAACTACAAAACCATGATGGTCAAGTTTTGTTGTTCTTGTTACATTAATTTATTTACTCTGTGCACATGTATGTGTGCACATGTGAAGCTCAGAGGGCAATTGGTGGATGGAGTTGGCTCTCTCCTTCCACCATGAGGGTCCTAGGAATTGAACTCGGGTTGTTAGGCTTGGTGGCAATCCCCTTTACACACTGAGTCGTCTTGCCAGACCACATGTCAAGTTTTAATGAAAAAAAACAAAGCAACCCTATCTTCTAAACTGAGCCTCTTAAGTCAGTACAATTTTCCTGGAGGCTTCCTTTTGGATGATGTTGAAGGAAACAGCAGAGTCAAATCTTTTACTTGTCCCAGCAGAATTCTCTCTGCTACACTTTCCTAAAAGTGGCAAATGCAATATGTTGAGTGATGAAGAGATGTCCATACTTCAGACAAAATAAATGATGGGATGGTAATACTAACAGGATGCAACTTTAACCATGTGAAGAACTGTCTCACCCACCTGATTACTAATTAGTATTTCCAAGTAGAAATTGGGATTTTGCATGCCAAACATCTTACAAAGTGATCATTGTCTGTTTGACAGATTGTCAAGACCCATGTGCAGGCATAATATAGTAGTTTATCCTTTAGTAATCAAATTGTTATTATAACTTCAAGAAAACTGGAAAAATAGACTTTTAAGAGTCTAATCAGCCATAAAAAAGAAACGAGGACAAACACACACTCTTTCTCACACACACACATACAACTTTGAGCTGTTGCCTGACTCTATAGTACGTTTTCTGAGTTGGGGGTAGGAAACAGCAGGAAACCATTACTGTGTGTGATCATGGTTTTAATGATTGTACTGGAACATAATAAACGTATAATATGTATGCCTCGAAATAAATTATAGATTCCATAGCAAAGGCAACTTATTCAACATTCATCAGTTTGGGAGAAGTGCGCCCTTCCTCTACAAATAAGTCATTAAGTTGCACGATTTGCCACAGAATAACTTTGGGAAGAATAATTCAGACCTCTTAAAGTAATTTGCTTGTGCTCCTCTTCTATTTTTAATAACTGGAAACATACACAGGAGATACGAATGTACCTCTAGACTTTTTGAATGACTGGACAAGGCAGTGTTAAAAATTCAACAGCACTAATTACTAGCTGAGCAGTATAAAAACCTCAGAATGAATGTCAGCGTAGGAGATAAGCTCTTATCTTAATCTAATGACTCCACAGACTTAATTTGTCAGGCCAGCCGAGTTGATGAAAAACAGGTTTCTATTCTCCAGCGTGAGCGGGACCATCTTTCCAAATCTTTGAAGTCGGGTAGTAATACCATCAGTGTCATCCCGTAAAAATCTTGTGACCAAGCCAATTTAATTCCTATTGTCTTGTTACACTAATTAAAGTTGTTCCACTCCTGTAGGACAAATATCTCAAGCTGAAGCCCAGAGTATTTTTAGATGTGTTGCATTTTGAACTAATCACCCACAACTCTTCATGTTCCCATAGTGCTGGGACATAAGGACCATCTATCTTCATATGGGAAAGCCAAAGTTTCCAGAGAAATCCATTAATTCAGAGGAACCCATTCATTGAAAGACAATGTAGCACACTGCTTAACTCTGTAGACTCGGAGCCAGGAAAGCTCACGGAAGGTTTTCCTCTGTCATTTACAGGCTGTGTGACCTTGGGTCAGTTTTTAAGACCTTTTTAGCCTGACTTTAATAATTTGTGAAATGTAGGATAATCATGGACATTGTGAAGGTTAAATAAGATAACACATCTTAAGAACTTAGAGTAGCTGAATCTTATGCTTAATACATTTGAACTTTTATTTGCTTACCAACTCATCCATCCGTCGGACAAATACATACAAAGACCTAAGAAGTCGAAACACGATCTAGATGTTGTAGGGCATAAGACCCAAAAGGCAGAACTCTTCGCCCATATCAAACATTTAATAAACTTTCTGCTCAATAAGCCCACATTAGACATAATTAATTGCTATCACTAAACCCAGGATGGAATTTCCACAGAATTACTATGGCTTTCCACCAAAACGTCTCTGTGAACCCTGTTGCTTCATTTCCAGTAAAATGGAAATGTAAGTTTTCATCTCAGAGATCTAGTGTCTTGATGACATGAGGTAATGTTTGGTGGGCAGCCAAATGTTGGTGGACTCTCAGTTCCTCGTCTCTTATCCTTGTAACTTACAATCATATGCATGGGTGTAACAAACCTTGTGAGCTTTCTTCTGTCTTGTTTCATCTCAGTCTTCACATAATGTCATTTCCTACAGCCCTTGCTCCCTCCATGTAGCAGCTCCTAAGTTCTCACGAGGTACCATATTGATTTTGTTTTATCAAATATCCCTTGCAGACTTGATAGTCTTTGTAGTTCCTTTGATTTCTCATCCTAATGAAATGTGATGACACAGTTTCTTCCAAACCCCTTCAAATTCATGCACATTAAAAATATGTACTTAGAGGCCGTTGTGCATTAGGAATCCCTCTAGGTATTGAGATACCAACATGTAAGACGGAGTGTCTACTCACTAGGGACTTCCTGTGCCATGTCGAATTCTCTGCCAGAGGCTCCCAGAGTGCAATGGGAGTAGGGCAGGGTGGGAAGCAGAGGAAACTTCAGGAGAATTCTCAAGAGAGGATTCCTGGGCTTACCCGGGGCAAATAAGGAAGCTGGGTAAAGACATAATGAAAAGAAATTATAGATTTAGGAATCAGTGTGTTTGTATGGATGGAAGAAAGCAGTTTGAGGAAGGGCCTGAATTGGCTTAGTGGTGGGAGGCAGAGATGGAGACTACACGCATTTGAAGTGCCTAGAACTTAAAAGTTTCATTCTGAAAGTGACTGGACCCACAGGTCAATTTGAAGCAGGCTATTTATCCTCATTAACATGTCTTGGGCCCAGAAATGGGTTGGAGTCAGGGTTCTTCTCTGTGACCTTTGATTACGTGCACTATCGTCCCGTGATGACCCCTCAGCCATGACTCCTCTTGGCTTCCTGTGACCACCGACAACCCACAGGTCTTTGGCTTCCTTTGCCCAAACAGTTTTCATTCTGTTCTACCTGACAACCTTTGCTTCTGGTGACACCTACAAGAGCGCCTTCTCTGAGCCTTCCAGCGGTGCTGTTCCTGTTCCTAGTCACTGTCTCCACTGTTTCTTTCACCTTTCTTTCTCTCACACAAAGCCTGCTCCCAGCATCCCTTATGGGGACTCCTTTACTTGACCCCATCTTTTCTCCCAGGCCACGTGAACTCTGGGCTCCACTTTCCAACCCCATGGTAGTTTGTCTCTTCAGCTTCTTAATCCCTCAGTCTTCAACCTTATCCACTGGCTTTACTGGCTGGAGAAAATGGAACAAGTCTGGCTGTTAACTCCACTTACTGCTAATGTGTTGAGTTGTAAACTGAATTCTCAGTTTTGTCCTTTTCTCAACTTAATAGACATCATCATTTCATTTGTCTCAGAGACATACTATTTTGGGTGATTACTGTTTAGAGGGGACCAGTCTGAGGGAACATGCATATTGTGCTCTGGGAGTTGGGACATCGTTTGCACCTGTTCTGACACAGATGTTTGAATAAGAGACAGATTCCTGATTCCAGAATGCCAGGGACTAATCTCTTGCGTGACCAATAGCCAGTCAGAATTTTCTATTGATAATCTCTTTGTTTCTGTCCCTTTTAACAAAATATTTATTTATTTATTTTTAAATTGACTCTTGCTCTGTAGCCCAGCCTGGCTTGGAACACTTTAGGTTGCTGAAGCTGCCCCTTAGGTCATGATCCCCCTCCTGTCTTAACGTCTCAGGGCTGGAATTGTAGGCATGTGTGGCCACACTTGTCTGTTCCCTTATCATTTATAAATTGATTTCCCTTTATTGAATTATCATCAATAAATGTCTATTACTTGTGACTCAAAATCTTTGATGAGATCACCCCAACCGTTAAGTCTCAGCCTTCTTTGACTTCCTCTCTTTATTATAATTTCTTGTAAGAAAATAGGGTCTGTATAACCAGAAATGCCTCAGTTTTCCTTTGGGTGTTTCAACCATGTTTCTAGATAGTTCAACCTTATCTCAGAGACTCTTACTTTCTTTCTTTCCTAAAATATAATTAGAATGTTGTCCTAGTTAGCGTTAATTGTCAACTTGACACAGCCTACGGTCATCTAAGAAGGGAATCCCAGTTGGGGGATTGCCCACATCTGATTGGCCTGTGGGCATGCCTGTGGATGACTGTCTTGGTTGCTAATTACTGTGGGAGGGCCCAGCCCCCTGCGGGTGTTACCATTCCCTGGGCAGGTGGTCCTGGCCTGTATATGAAAGTTAGTTCAGAGTTCCTCCATTCTCCATGGTGTGTGTTTCAAATTCTTGTTGAGTTCCTGCTGACTTCCCTCAGTGATGGACCTAGGAGTGTAAGCCCCACGGGGACCATTTCCTCCCCACCAAGTTATTTTTGGTCAGACTGTTTTTCATAGCAACAGAAAGGAAAGCAGAACAGATGTTTACTTACACTTATGAAATCTAATTCTGAGAGTTTGTTCTATTTTTCAAACATTTCTTTTTCTGTATCTTTCCCCCTTCAATGTTATATACAGAGTTTAAGTTTTATTCATTTTCCTCTCTTATTTCTTTGGAAGTGTTACAGACTGCTATCTCTTAATGACCTTTCTTGGAGTTCTAACCTTCACATTTGAATTTTTTTCAGTTAAAGCTTCAAGTTAATCCATTTCTCCAGCATTGTCTAGCTTTATATGAATGAGCATCCATTGATTCTGTGTTAGAATTCTCTGGTATAGGAGTTCTTTCTTCTTCCCAAATGAAAGAATTATTTGGATTATTATTTATAGTCAATTCTTACTTATATTTACTATTGTAACATGTTTTAAGTTTTTCCCATTATATGTTATTCCTTTAAGGTTAATTTTTGTCCTACAAGGTTAATTTTTGTCCTTATTGAGTACATATCTTGTTTGGTATTAAAAGAAAGAAATTGTGGCCAATAATTTTCTGATTCTAACTTATTGAATGGCAGTGTGTCTTTCCTGGGTGCTTTGAAAATTATTCCACAGGGGCTAGAGAGATGGCTCAGTGACTAAGAGCACCAACTGCTCTTGCAGAGGACTCAGGTTTGATTCCCAGCACCCACATGGCAGCTGAGAACTGTCTTTAACTCCAGTTCCAGGGGAATCTGACGCCCTTTTCTGACCTCCGCGGCATTGCACGATACAGGTGCACCAACCTACATGCAGACAGTACATTTATACACATAAAAAAATTTAAAAAATTATTCCACAGCCTTTTTTAATATTTTATTTATTGTTTTTATTTTACATGCACGAGTGTATTGTCTGCATGTAGGTAGGTGCACCTGACAGCCTCTTCTGACCTCCACAGGCATTTGCAGGACACAGGTGCACTTACACACATACAGGCAATATACTCATACACATAAAATAAAAATAATAAATAAAATATTAAAAAATAAAACTGACCTAGATACAACTTTTTAAATTTTTCTTTTTAAACATTTCTGTCTTTTCCTATCCCAGATCATTACCTTTCTAAAATTGGTTTTTATTTTTGTTGGAAGAAGGGTTTTTTTTTTCCTATCAGTTCAAAGCTCAAATGTCTTTTGTTTTTTGAGACTGACTCTCACTGTGTAGGCCTGGCTGGCTTAGAATTCACTATGTAGACCAGGCTGGCCTTGAACTCATAGTGATCCACTTGCCTTTATCTATCTCCCAAGCTAAAATTAAAGGCACATAGTATCATGCCTAGTTTAAAGGCCTATGTATGTATGCATGCATACATGTATTTTATGTATATGAGTGTTTTACTTGCATGTATGTAAGTGGACCATATGCATGCAATGCTTGCAAGATGCCAGAAGAGGGCATTATCTGCCATTTGGGGGCTGAGAACCCAATTTTTTTTGTCTTTTCGAGACAGGGTCTCCCTGTAACCCCAGCTGTCCTGGAACTCACTCTGTAGACCAGGCTGGCCTTGAACTCACAAAGATCCGCCTGCCTCTGCCTCCCAAGTGCTAGGATTAAAGGTGTGCGCCACCACGCCCGGCTTAAGGGAACCCAATTTGAACCCTGTAAGAGCAGCCAGTGGTCTTAATCACTGAGCCATCTCTCCAGCCTGTAAATGTATTTTTAAAAATAAATATTTTTATTAATTTTTTGAGAATTTCAAATAATGTATTGTGATAATATGCACCCCACTCTTCCCGTTAACTCCTCTCAGACCCACTCCCTCGTACTCTCCCCAGCTTTGTGTTTTCCTTTTCCAAGTTCAATAACCCATGCAGTCCACTTTGAGCTGTCCATATACTTCTGGGTGTGGGACATCCACTGGAGCATAGGTGACCTGACAGGAGCCACACCCTTAAAGAAAACTGACTCTTCAAATGTCTTTTTAACCTATTGAACATTTTAATTTCATATAGTTTATTTTTTTTTTCTTATTTCTTTGACTTATTTCATAAATGTTCTTCCTCTCATTTCTTTGAGGATTAAAATACTATTTTAGCCGGGCATGGTGGCGCACATCTTTAATCCTAGCACTCGGGAGGCAGAGGCAGGCAGATCTTTGTGAGTTCAAGTCCAGCCTGGTGTACAGAGCGAATTCCAGGCCAGCTGGGGCTACAGGGAGACCCTGTCTCAAAAAGACCAAAGAAAAACCACCACCACCACCACCACCAACAACAACAACTGTTTTAGTGTTTATTTTTCCATATGGCTCAAATAACTCTCTTATCTTGGGTTTACTTTCAGATTTTACTTCAGTTTTTTCTTTTTTTTTAAGAATTTATTTATTTATTATTTTTTATGTGTATGAGTGTACCATCTGCATGTAGGTTGGTGCACCCGTGTGGTGCAATGCCGTAGAGGTCAGAAGAGGACGTTGGATTCCCCTGGAACTGGAGTTAAAGATGGTTCTTAGCCACCACGTGGGTGCTGGGAATCGAACCCTGGTCCTCTGCAAGAGCAGTCGGCACTCTTAACTGCTGAGCCATCTCTCCAGCCCCTTCATTTTCTTCTTGATGTGGATTTTGAAATCCGTGTTGTCATTTTGTTGTGAACTCAGCCTTTCATTTTCTAAGTCTTGCTGTCTTCCTTATGGGAGTAGTTTCACAGCTGTTTCTGTCCCCAGCTCTATAGCCTTGTTTCTGACCAAGGCATGTGGCTTGATTGGACATGTTTACCTGCAGAACTCGTGCTATTCTCTGCCTTTCTCTTCAATGGAGTATTCATATTCTTGGGTCCTACTCTGACATGGGGAGCTCATCACTTACTCTCAGAGATGCCTGGGTGACTCCTTTTTGCCTATAATCTGGGGCTGGTGGATAAAGCTATATTTTGACAGCCAGGATGGGCTGTGAAGCACTGTCTTGACCTCTTAACTCCACAATGGGAGTTTTCATTAGCTATCAGTGTTGGTTTCCACGTAACATTCTGTTTTTATTTCCCCATAAATTTCTCTCTTTTTTTAGTATTTTTTTGGAGACCTTCTTGGTTTTATTTGTTTGTTTATGGAATACATTCTTATTTTTAAGCAAGGCCATAATTTTTTAAAAATTCTCTTTGTAATTCCACTAATAGTGTCTGAAGTATCTTAATTTTTTTTATAATGCATACTTTGTCCATTAAGATTTATAATCACAATACTTAAAACTTACTTTTTACTTTCTTATTTAAAATATCTTAACATTTTAATGTTTATATTTTATTTTGTAATACAGCCATTTTATTAGCAAACTTTTATTTTTACAAAAGCAATACATGTATATTATTTTAAAAGTAATGTAGCACTAAAAAGCATTTTATAAATGAGAATAATTTTCTTCTTCATCCTGAATCCTTTGTTCAAGAGACAACTCATGTTTCTTTTAGTTCTTTTGTTATGTTTAATCTCATCTTTCTAACAATTGCTGACACTGCTTGTTATGTGACAGACATTAAATACTATTAACTCATTTAAAAAGAATAGTACTTTTTAAAACATATTTTTATTTATTTTTCTTTTTAAATTATGAATGTGTGGGTCTGAGCATGTGTGAATGAAGGTTCCCATAGAGTCCAGAAGAGGGCATTCAATTCCATGGAGCTGTAGTTACAGGCAGTTGTGAGTTGTGTGATGTGGGTGCTAGGAACTAAACTCAGGTCCTCTTCAAGAACAGTACACCCTCTTAACTTCTAAGCCATCTCTCTATCCTCTAATAATATTTCCTGACTAATACATTTAGTAATGTTCTAGTGTATAGCCATGGACTGTATAATATTTTAGTTGACAATGCACTACATTGATGACAGTGATCTCATAAGAGTATAATTGACTGAAAAAAATCCCATCACCCAATGATGTAGGCACCATAAAAATCACAGCAGTATGCATGACTCATTTGTTTGTGAATAATATGAGTAACTTACTATGCTGAAAGTCATATATAAAGACCTAGCACATACAGTTATGCCCAATACATAATATTGTAAATGGTATTGAATGAGTGTTACTGGTTTATGTATTCATAATAATACATGTTTGATTGTAATTTTAGAGGGTACTGCTTCTACTTATTTAAAAACATTTATTTTTAGAACATGTTATGCCAGCAGCAGCCCCATACATCCTGTTGACCTTGTCTTCTGTTTGCAGGAAGAGGCCAAGCTGAGTGATTGACTTTTACTATTGAGGCTTCTGTATTACATACACTCCATGATATTAGGGTGAAGAAATCACCTAACAATATATTTCTAGGAATGTGTCCCATCATTAAGGGATGCATTACTATATTTCTGCCATAACGGATTAATTGAACTTTTCTTTTTTTTTTTTACTTCTTTTATTATTGTTTTATATATTTTGTGTACAAGATCATGTTACAAATAAAATCTAGACCCGTGTCCCCCTCCCTACCCCTGCTTTTCTATAACCTCTACTTTCTTTTGCCGTGTATTTAACTAAAACTACTTTTGTGTGTGTATGTGTGTGTGTGTGTGTGTGTGTGTGTGTGTACATACAAATGTCATTCAACAACAAGCTAAATACTGCATTACAACCATGTTTCCTTCCCTTTTCCCCCTATATTTCTCCTGGAGTTAAATTTGTCTATCTTTATGCTTTTCTTTTCCATATATTTATTTTGTTCATAATTTTAATAGATTGTCTCTTTAAGGCTAGCTATCATCCTCTTTTGCTTCAGCATGGATTCTGTGCCATGCTATCCATCTTTGTAACATGCTAAGTCAGCTTAAGGGAGGAAGGATTTATCTTGGTTCATAATTTCAGAGGGTCAGCTAGTGACTGGCTGGGTTCACTGCTTAGGGCCAGAGGTGAGACAGCATACCGCAGCGGTGAGAGCATGTGGAGAAGACCACTCACTTCATGGTGGCCAGGAAGCAGAAAGAGACACAGAATGAGGAAAGGGCTAGTGACGACGAGGTATGGCTCCCAAGGACACGCCTCAAGGACTTCCTCCTTCCCCTCAATTCCCTTCACCATCTCCATCACTGCCCACCCAAACACTCATCAAATATGGACCCATCAATGGATTAATTCTTTGATGAGGTCAGAGCCCTTATGATCTAGTCATGTCCCCAAAGCTCTGTCTTTAAACAATGGGGGCCAAGCCTTCAACACATGAGCCTCGGAGGGCATTCCAGATGCAACCATGACAGACCTCTGTGTAGGAGATGGCACAGGTCTCTTTGTATTTGATTTTGCCTCTCTCAGTAGATTTTCTGAACCCATGCCACCTTTTCTTGATTTATTTCATGTTTAATTGAAGCGTTCTTTCTTTTTTTTTTTTTTTTTTTTGGTCTTTTTGAGACAGGGTCTCCCTGTAGCTCCGACTGTCCTGGAACTCACTATGTAGACCAGGCTGGCCTTGAACTCACAAAGATCTGCCTGCCTCTGCCTCTCAAGTGCTAGGATTAAAGGCGTACACAACCACACCCAGCCCCCTGAAGCATTCTTTCTTACAACTCTTTAAAAATTATAACTTTTCAGTTTTTGTAAAACTAAATGTCTCCAGTTTGCTTCCTCAGGATGATGAGTGGCGAATAGAAAGTTTTGATGATAGTCTTCCACCCTCACGACATCCGGGATTGCTGTCAGTGACTCCAATGCCTGTCGGATTTGCTTTCTTCATAAGGACTTAAATTTTTTACCCATCTGGAAGTTTTTGTGATCTTTTTAATTCTATGTTCATGGTAATTCTGAACTTTCATAGTAATGTACTTTGGGATTAAGTTTTTTTTGTTGTTGTTTTGTCTTTTTGAGACAGGGTCTCCTGTAGCCCCAGCTGTCCTGGAATTCACTCTGTAGACCAGGCTGGCCTTGAACTCACAAAGATCCGCCTGCCTCTGCCTCCCAAGTGCTAGGATTAAAGGCATGCGCCACCATGCCCGGCTCCAGGATTAAGTTTTTAAGGAACCCCGTAACACTGGTGTTGATGTTACTGCTGTATATCCTCAGTTCAAATTTCACGTCAGTTGTTTAAAATGATTCCTATTACCACTGTTTCAAGTCTTTTAGTTTTTTTTGATTTTTAAAATTTTATGGCCAAGCACATGTTTGAATTTAGAGAACATATTGGTGGTACTTGAAAAGAAGTTATTTAATGCAGGATTCTATAAATGTCAATAAATATCAATTAAGATAGGTTAATAAATAGTGTTATTCAAGTCCTGTCTATATCAGTGACTTCAACAAGTGTAGGTTTATGGATTTTTAATTTTTCTATTACAATTGTGGAGTTGTATATTATTCCCTTTAATTCTGTCAATTTTTATTTCATGTCTTTTGAGGGTCTGTTATTTGGCACATATAAAATTGTCATGTCTTCCTGATGAATTTATTCTTTAATCTTTATAATTTTCATGTCTATGTTCATCTTTGCTAATTCTTTCTGCCTTGCAGTCTATTTTATCTGTTATTGATATAATCACTCCAGCCTTTTGTACTTCTTGATTGCATTTTACCTCCTTCCTTCCTTCCTTCCTTCCTTCCTTCTTTCCTTCCCTCCTCCCCTCCCTCCTGTCCTTTTCCTCTCTCCCCCTCCCCCTCTCCCTCCCTCCCCTTCTCTCCCTTTCCCCCCTCTCACCTACCTTTCTTTCTTTCTTTCTTTCTTTCTTTCTTTCTTTCTTTCTTTCTTTCTTTCTTTCTTTCTTTCTTCTTCTTTTTCTGAGACAGGGTCTTCCTATAGCTCCAGCTGGAACTCACTATGTAGTCCAGGCTGGCATCTAACCCATAGAGATCCACCTACATCTATCCCCCAAACCCCACCCCAGTGCTGGGATTAAAGACATGTGCCACCACACTGGGTTTCTTTCTTCTAACACTTTACTTTCAACCTGTGTCTATCTATGTCTTCATATATCTCTTATAATTTACACTTTTGTAAATTTAAAGCCATATTCTCAGATTTTATTTTTTTACCTGTATGGTGTGTGTGTGTGTGTGGTGTGGAGGGCAGAAAACAACCTTGGGTGTCAGTTCTCACCTTGCCCTTACTTTGAGGCAGGGTTCCTTTGTTATTTACAGCTGTGTGTGGCAGGCTAGAAGGTCCAGGAGCCCCCAGAGATTCTCCTGTCTGTGTGTCTGATCTCGCTGTAAAGGGACTAGGATTACAGATGCATAGTGTTGTGCCTGGTTTAGGGGCTTCTTGGGATTCAAACTCAGGTCCTCATGTTTACATGACAAATGCTTTATCTATTGGGCCATCTCCCTAGTCCAAGCTTTGTGTGCTTATGTAATTATTTTCTATTGTGATATTACTGGATTTAGTCTGCTCCCTCTGAATTATGACCCTCTTATTCTTCTTTCCTTTCTTCTTTTGATTACCTATTAGATTGCAGTGATTCTGCATGCATTATTATAATCTATGCTCCTAAACTGATTACTTCTGATCAGTCAGTGTCCAATAAGGAGATAGAAAGCAACCAGACATCAATGAAGAGTTAAATATAAATGATCTAAAAGGGCACAAATGAGATTCTAGGGTATCCTGAAGGTAGGAAATATCTATCATCCTCAGATCTGTGAGAACAAATGCAGGAGATTACAGTTATCAGAGTGTAAATGCTTAAAAGTGGAGTCCTACAGAGGCAAAAGTCAGACCTCTGGGAAGGTTGGCTGACCTCTCAGTTAGGCTGAGACCCAGACTCTGAGGAGTAGGTGCTAGCTGAAGTCTCTAGCATGTCAGAATGGGAGAATGTGTGCTGTAAGGCTCATTCTATAGACCAGAAACTAAAATGAATTCAGCTGCTTCTCCTAGAAGCACTTGGCATTGGTGGGGTTGAAGAATTGCTGAGGTGACCCTCTTAGGAACCACAAGGCAGGAAGGTGGCAGATAGAAGTGTAAGTCCTCCTCTGACTCTTCCTTCTTTCTATGGTGTTCTCTATTGATAGACCCCTACAAAAACTAGCTGGCAATGTTTGTAGAGTTCCAGCCTGCATTTCAAAGTCTCAAGGCAGAGAATAGAAGAGCAGGTTTGAAGCTGAGCATTAACAGCTTAATAACTGGTCCTTCTTGCCATGATGTAGACAAGCTCCTCTCCTCTCCTCTCCTCTCCTCTCCTCTTCCCCCTCTCCTCCCCTCCCCTTTCCTCCCGTCCTTTCCTCTCCATCACTACTTATTTTTTAAAGTATTTTTACTTAGGCTTTGAATTGTGTCAGTGTTGGACCTTTAAAATGGTTGAAATTATTTTTTTCCTGGTTTGTTCCTGAATTGTGCTTACTTTTCCTTCTTCAAAGAAAACAATTTTGCTAGGGGTAGGGGTGTGGATATTGCTAGTTAGCATGTTCCAGAATGGAATTATTACATAGCCATCCCTCAGTACCCACAGAGGATTGGTTCCAGGACCTCTGCTTATACCCAAATCTGTGAATGCTCAAGTCCTTTATAATAAAATGGCATAATATTTGCATATAACCTATTCACATCCTCTTCTGTACTTTAAATCATCTTTAGATTACTTATAATACCAAATACAATGCAAATTCTATGTAAATAGTTGTTATACTGTATTGTTTAGGGAATAATAACAGCAAAGAAAATCTACATGTTCAATACAGATGCAATTTTTTCTCTCTTGAATATTCCATTTGTGATTGGTTGACTCTGTGGCCTTGAAACTCATGGATATGGAGGATCAACTTCAGGTGGTGTGTGCCTTTAATCCTAGCACTTGGGAGGCAGAGATAGGTGGATCTTTGTGAGTTCAAGGCCAGCCTGGTCTACAGAGTGAGTTCCAGGACAGCTGGGGCTACAAGGAGACCCCGTCTTGAAAAGACCAAAAAAAAAAAAAAAAAAAAGGGAAAAAGAGAAAAATTAACTACTTTTGATACACAGAAGAGTAGACATATTACAACTAAAATATCCAACCGAAAGTGTCCTCTTCTGCCAGGGCCTTTATTATGTAGAGATGATGAAAGAGATCTATGTCTGCTTTATCTTTGAACTTTGCTAATGCAGCTCCCTGTTATTCTTAGGAGAAGCTAAGTTTCTTCACCAGAGCTTGGGAAAGCCAGCCTTGCTCTCCTGATGTAGCTTTAGCAAACCATGTGGACCCTCAGACATGTTAGAGAGTCTCTGGGTATATAGCTCCCCAGAGACCAAGGGGAACACAATCAGTCCCAGGGGATAGCAAATTTTAGTACAAAAGAAGTTAGATGTGATTTATTTCCAACACTAGTGAACCAAAAACACTAACCATCATCTGAACAAAACCCAGACCCATAAAATACTTCATGCTAAAAAATGGCATATGTCAACTGAGGTCTGTCATGTCATTAGCAAGGAAAATGAGCTTCAAATGACCCAAGAGTTCTGTGGAGGAGCTTTTAACATAGTCTTTTCAGGGGAAGGTGTTTGAATCATAAAAAAGTTAGAGAAATGGGTTTAGAGATAGAAAAGAGACTAGAAAACAATCTGGAGAGAGCAGACAGAAGTGTTTATATAAGAATATCATTTCTCCTCTTTCTGTAAGTGGGCTAAGGTGACCTGCGAAAATGGTTTGCTATTCTCTTGATCCAGAAAACCCTACAAAATCATGAAAATCAGGGGTTCAAATCTTCATGCTCACTTTAAGAACACCTATGAAACTGCCCAGGCCATCAAGGGCATGCATATCTGAAAAGCCACTAAGTATCTGAAAGATGTCACTTTAAAGAAGCAGTGTGTGCCATTCCAGCTGTACAATGGTGGAGTTGGTAGGTGTGCCCAGGCCAAACAGTGGGGCTGGACACAAGGTCAGTGGCCCAAAAAGAGTGCCAAATTTTTGCTGCATATGCTTAAAAATGCAGAGAGTAATGCTGAACTTAAGGGTTTAGATGTAGTCTCTCTAGTCATTGAGAATATCTAGGTGAAAATTCACCCAAGATGCACCACAGAGCTTACAGAGCTCATGATATGAACTCCCTCTGCCATATTGAAATGATCTTCACTGAAAAGGAACAAATTGTTCCTAAGCCTGAAGAGGAGGTTGCACAGAAGAAAAAGATATCCCAGATGAAACCGAAGAAACAAAAACTTATAGCAAAGGAATGAATTGAGCTTAAAATAAATGCACATAAAAGAAAAAAAAGAATCTCATAACCCACATGTCATTTCCTTCATCATCATCAGAAGGCATAATGCTAGGACAGGATCACGTATGCTGCCTCTTAATCATTCCTTCCCAGCTGCTGCAGGAAAATCCTCTCCAAGACATTGTGTGCTGTGGATCAGAGTCCAAAAGACTCCCCACCAAGCCCAGAGGTGCTCCGTGTGAGCATGCACACCACACATGACTCCTAGCAGGTGGAAAGCTTCCTGTGGAACACTTGAGCAGAACTTGAGTCATGAGAGGCATAGTCCCAATGTCAGTATATCGACCATGTTAGACAGATCACACAGCCCCGTTTCTCTGTCCTGAAATTCATATTGCATCTGAATCCCAGGACTTGAAGTCAAATAAACCCTTATCAATAGCAAGATGAGGGCCCAGACAGGGACACACAAAGTCCTTCAATGAAGGAAAAGTACTAGATCCTTCCTGTTCTTTCAAAGCCATTGTTTACCAGAACATTTGGGTCTTGAATCCTGTTCTTTCTATTTAATCACTCTGTCCTGTCTCCAGTCACAATACCACATACTGCTTTCTCTTACTATTTTCACGCAGAATACATTTTATGTCCTTCATTTTTCCAGAGACTAGAACACTGGCTTTATTATCCATGAATCTGCTTTACCTAGATCATTGTTTGGTGTTTATGTTGTGAGTGAGTAAAAGGCACTGCGTGAAAGAATGCCATTTGTATTGAGTGAATAGTAATTAAATTGAGAGCTAAGCTGTCTACATTTATCCCTGGAAAATAAGATGAGAAACATTATGAGACTTTTGTATTTGGAGGAAGAAAATCTGAAAACGACATATTCCATCATACTTGAAGAGAAGACTCCAGAGGCTCTGCGTGGCAACTCCAGTGGGATCCAGAGATGCTGGTGATCCGAGGCCCCCAGGAGACTGCCAAGGCTCATTTCAAAGTAGATTCAAATCGTTCTCTCTGGTTGTCCCTTCTCCTAACTTTTCTGTATTTATTGTTCACATTGATGATAGAGGTCATGGATAGTCTGTCTTTTCTTAAGTCAAATGTTCTGTTCTGTTATCAGATCAAGGAGCCATTGGTAAGGTTCCAGGAACATGGCCCAGACCTTCAGTTTAAGTGTGAATGCTTAAATTGGGTGGGCTGCATGACTGAAGGGAAAGTTACTTTTTTGTTTCCTGTTTTTAATGTTTCTAGGTGCTTTATCAAATAAGAGAGCAGAGGATTACATTTGACCATGGCTGGGGAGAAACTGGACTTTCCACAATCCTTCCTTGAATCTCCATGACTCTTTTCTGGAGCACACTAGAATTCCCTGATTACCAGACGACAGCCATACAGAGAGCTTTTCAAGGAGTTCTCATTCTACATTGTGTTCTATTAGAACATCAGGTGGACCTCCTGCACCTTCCCTCACCTGTTCAGTTTTAGGACATCAGAGCTCTGTAGCAAAGCCAGGATGTACGGGGAGTTTCCTGTGTGAATGTCCACATTCTTCATTCATGTCCTTCAAGGGTTTTCTTTTGGATTTTCTGATTGTGTTTCCAAATACATGGTGTCAACAGCTCTCAGAACTGTTAGGTTTTCGATTTATCCTCAGGCCAAGAAAAGGCACAGATTACTGCAGTGTAAAATTACCAGTGGTTTTGACAGTGACCTGAAAGAACTATGGAATGAAGAAATTTAGCCTTGAGAGCTGAGGTTCAGCCCCAGGCCCATCTTGACCAAGAATTTCTGGTCAATTATACAGGTCACAAGAAGTTCTGCAATCCTGAAACTATTGAACTCATCAAACTTAAGTTTGGCGTTGTTGACACGTCTTGATGAATGGCCAGTTTTGGACACCGAGTACCGTATTTACTTGTTTATTTCTCCTTCCATCACATTCTTATTCTTTCTTGAAAAATAATTCAATTGGTTTTGAAATTTGCTTTATATTCCTTTCGTGGGGGATTTTCAAATCAACACAAATTCTTCCAAAAGCTTGAGGAGTCATCAAAATGTCTTTTTTAACATTTATTTTATGTGTGTATGTGTGTGGACATGCAAGTGTGCAGGTGAAAGTCAGAGGACAGCTTTGTGGATGACTAGGTCTCTCCTTCAACCATGTGGTTTGGAGGACCAAAGTACAGTTGCCAGGCGTGGGAGCAAGTGCCTTTCCCCAGTGAGCCCTGAGTCTTCCAAGTAATACGAGTGGCCATGTTTCTTAAAAGGAGAAGAAAGAGAACTTATTTCTGTGTAATTGCTCTTGCCAAGCCTTTAGAAAGGCTCTGTGGTAATGGGTGTGAGCCCAGCTCTCAGAGGCAAACAACGAGGCTGAGCAGTTCTCTGTCACCTACTGGCTATGAGTATGTGAGCAAGTTATCCTCCTTATACCTTGGTCTCACCATTGGAACACTTTCAACAGTGTCATATAGAAAGTTCTTGGTAAATATCAGCTACTGAACTATTCATCTTGGGCTGCTGTTAAGAGCACAATAATCTGAGTGGCTTTACCCACAGAAATTTATTTTCTTGCAGGCCTGAATGTGAGGGAGGGTGTCAGCATGGCTAGAGAGTGGGGAGGGCTTTCTTTCTCACATGAAGATGGCCACCTTATCTATGTGTTCTCACATAGCAGAGAGAGAGAGAGAGAGAGAGAGAGAGAGAGAGAGAGAGAAAGAGAATATATCACTCATGACCTCATTTAATGTTACTTACATCCCAGGAGCCCTGTCTTCAAACATAGTAATACATAAGTTAGAACTTGAACATAGGAATTCTAGAGAGACATGATTTAATCCATGATAGCTACCACTTTGTGTATGTGCATGTGAACATGTGTGCTCATGATTGTGGAGGTTAGGGGATAACTTCAGGTATTGTCCCTCAAGCACTAGCCGTCTCTCTTTAAGAAAGGGTCTTTTGTTGGCCAGGAACTCATCAAGTAGGTGAGGTTAGCTGGCCAGTGAGACCCAGGGGTGTGCCTGTCTCCATCCCCTTGACACTGGAATTACAGTGTGGGTCTGGATATCAAACCCAGGCCCTTATGCTTGTAAGGCAAGGCGTATACTCACTAAATGATCTTTCCAGCTTATTATAGCACTTTAGATGTTAACTTAGAACTTCTAAAGACATATTGTACTTGTAGAATCACAAAATTCATTCTGGGTAGCTAGAGATAGAAACCTTCCCCCCAAAGGAATTATGTAAATAAGTGTGAAATCTTCCTAGACATGGTGTTTTAGTGAGGAGATGATTCTCATGTGTGTTCTTAGTTAAGGTGGACTCTTTTTTAAAAATTTTATTTATTATTTTATGTGTACAAGTGTACTGTCTGCATATAGGTTGGTGCACCCATGTCATACAATGCTGTGGAGGTCAGAAGACGGCGTTGGATTCCCCTTCAACTTTAGATGGTTCTTAGCCGCCATGTGGGTGCAGGTCCTCTGCAAGAGCAGTTGGTGCTCTTAACCTCTGAGCCATCTCTCCAGGCCAAGGTGGACTCTTTTCAAAGTTACCTTGAACTTTCTACATCATGTTCTTAGTGGTCATTCAGCTTTTGAGTAGTTTCTTCTTCAATGTAGTCTATTTCTGTCTTCATGGGCTAGTTTATCTTCTTTAGATATAATTTAGGCTTTGACATCCCCTCCACCCCAAAGGCTGAAGATGCACATTTCAGGTCTCAAGAGTTCTCTCCTGACTTCCTTAGAGGAATGAGAAGCTCAGAAACCCTAAAGCAAGTTTTTAAATATCTCATAAAATGCTTCTCTTATTTCCTCTTTCTTGACCTTTTTTTTTTAAGCCTTCTTTGAATGACAGATTTCAAGGATGATACACCTGGTTCTTCTATGCTTTTCTTTTTGGAGATTCTACTTAGCCTTTAGCACTTCCTTTGGAAGGCAATATTAATTGAATGTTGATACATCAGTCAAAACTTTCATTTCAACATCTTGTTTAGAAATTATTCTGTTGTACCCTGTCAGGACACAGTAGACACAGAATGCTCATGACTCTATCCTCCACACCTTAATGCTGAACCCGTAGAGTTGAGATGTAGGAAAGGAACACCCCATTTTTTTTGAGTTTAAATAATTTGCTCAAGTCTCATGTAACTAAAGAATGGAAGGGCCAAAATTGCTCCTCAGGTCCATATGTTATAACACTGAGGTTTGTTTCCTATATGAGAAAAGACTCATGCAAAACTTCCAAGGAAAACTAACCAAGGAAAGCTTCTTTAAACTCTTTCATCCAAGCTCAGTCAACAAAGCGCTTGTGAAGCATAGGCCCATGAATATCTGAGTTTGATTTTCAGAACTCATAAAACAGCTGGGCATGGTAATGTACACTTGTAATTTTAGCACTGGAGACGTAGAGATAGGTGGATCCCTGGGGCTTTCCCATCTCCCAATCTAGCCAATTCAGTGACCTACAGGTCCAGTGAGAGACTTTGTCTATAAAAATAAGGTGGTGAGTGACTGAAGAAGACACCCAATGTGGACCTGTGACCTGCATACACACTTGCACACATGTGCATGTGCACCTCACACACAATCACAACCACATATACACACATGTACAAATAAAAAATCTACTTTTCCCTTAAACTCTTGTGGTTATATTCACCAGTTTCTCAAAATGCTGTCAAACACTTTGAGTTTTTGATAAATCTAAGAAAATATAAAAATTTTAGGCATTCTTTTTCCTCCTGATGCAGCCTCTTTCTTTTACCTCAAGAATGAGGAATGAATAGCTTTCACTTTTATAGCCTTTGAGGGCCTTTTTATTTAAAGTATAAAATTAGTGACTTTCACTTTGCCCCAAGAGGATGTGTTTATTAACTTGGTTATAAATATTTGAACTCCACACTCTAAGTTCAATTTCTCAGATCTGAGAAAATCATGTTAAAATACATTTATGATTTATTACTTCCTTAATATCAAAGTGAATTACAGAAATCAAAATGTGGCTCTTGCTTCCTAAGTCCTACCAGGGAAGATAGAATGAAGCAGAACTTTCTATTCAAGTTCCCTAAAGGCAGTTTAGAGTCACACAGAGACATACACCTATGGAACTAAAGGGCCAGGGGAAAAGAGCAATTTCTAAAAGATTTTATAGAGGGGAAGAAATCAGGTTACGTTCTGTCTATTAAGAGTCAGAATAGCTTTTGACTTCTCATGAGTAACATTGGATGGTAGAAGACAATGGAATGGTTCCTTCTAAATTCTGAAGGAAAGGCATTTTCGGTGCTTAGCCAAACTACTAGTTAGAACAGAGGGAAAAACATAGCCAACACATAAGAAGTTATAGCTTCTGTTTCTGAAAATGAAAGGGAAACTATCATGAAATAGGAAACCAGGTGTGTCAGCTAATTTGGATTGCCAACTTGATTGTATTAATAGACACCTGGGGAATTAATGAGACACATGTTTGGTGTATCTGAAAGGTGTGTCTGTGAAGGCTTTTCCAGAGGGGATTAACAGAGAAGAGAGAAGGGAAGATCCACCCTGAATGTAGGAGGTACCATGCCATGGGCTAGGGTCCCAGATTCAGTTAAAAGGGGGAAAAAGAGACAGTCAGAAGAATGCTGAAATTCCCCCACCTGGCTTCTTGATCTAGCCAAATGTCACCAAGCAACTGCATGTTCCCGTTGGCACAGCGGTGAGCCACATCTACCACTGCACCTTTCCCAAACCGTGACAGATTGTCCCCTCAAACCATATGCTAAAATAAACCCTCACAACAATGAGAAATGCAGTTAATAAACCCTGGGATGTGGGAAATAATGGCTGTAACCTAGAAGGGCAGAGAGAAGGGCCTGGATGATAGCTGAGCAGCAGCTATGAAGCACACAGCCTAGACAGTGGCAGGAATAAGAATACCTGGGCGGACACCTCAGGAGGGAAGGGATTAGGCCACAAATGAAGACGCTGAGAGAATCATATGGACTCCACTTTTAGATTCCAGATCATGGTTAGAGTCTCTTTAGATAGACCCACAGAAGGCTTAATGATAATTACAGAAAAAAAATCATATGAGCTATTAGTTTTGACAATGTAAATGTGTAAGAGGAGTTGACCGATGGACAATGTAAATGTGTAAGAGGAGTTGACCGATGCCCAAGTGTGGAATGGGGTGTGGAGGAAGAAGGGGACAGTGCCCTATCCAAAGCAAGGCCGCTGATGTGAGAAGTTGACACTGGATATATTACTTAGCATTAGAGATGTCATGAAAAAGGAAACTAGGCACAACAATTAGCATTTGGGAAAGGGAGGCAGCAAAGTGGAAAGAGGAAGTGTCAGCGAGTATTAAGTATCACTTGGACCAGGGACAGAATATTGTTAAAAAGAACTCTGTCAGAATTAAGAAAGTAAGCAGCCGGGCGTAGTGGTGCATGCCTTTTTAATCCTAGCACTTGGGCTGCAGAGGCAGGTGGATCTCTGTGAGCTCAAGGCCAGCCTGGTCTACAGAGTGAGTTCTAGGCCAGCTGGGGCTACAGGGAGACCCTGTCTCAAAAAGTCCCCCCAAAAGAAAATAAGCACCAAAATAATTATAGAAAACACATAAACATGACATTAAACATGATTCCCTGTGGGGAAAGGGACTGGGCATTAAAAGGACAGAGGTAGGGGTTATGGAATTTTATTATAAGCACTTATGGCTTTGATTTGTTGCATTCATTCATTCATTCATTCATTCATTCATTCATTCATTCATATGTTTTGTGTGTGTGTTTTGCCTGTGTGTGCACATGCTTGCAAGCACCATGGTGTGTCACTGCATGCAAGTGGAGGACAGATGGCATTGCTCAGGAGTCGATTCTCCCTTTCACCTTGTGGTCTCACCTTGTGAGTTCACCCCTTGAACTCAGGTTGTCAGGCTTGGCAGCAAATTCCCTTATCTGCTGAGCCAGCTTGTCGACCCAATACATTATTTACTTTAACATACAAGCCCTATTTTGTGATATGTAGATTTATATGTATGCATTCACATAATTGATTAATGTATTAAAAAAAAACACTTGTGAAAACATTTTAGTCTGTTAGCTATCTTAACTTTTCAGTCTGTTCTAGTAACAGTGTTGGTGGGGGGATTATCACAGAAAACTGGGTATCCTTGGAGATGCGAATTAGAAGAAAAAGGAAAGGTGGGCTTGCATTTTTGTCAGGCGTATTTTCTATATATTACAGATGTGAAAATTAGTTTTTCCATCAATTAAAACAACCCCAGAATTCCAGAGAGGCAAAATCTGGGACAAGAGGTGATTGAGAAGCCAAAACAGCTTGCACGGACCAGGGGTTACTTAAAAGATTATCATCCACTTTCATCATAGCGAGGAGCAGATATAAACAGAAGCATTTACAAGCTGGTTTACATTGCCTTGAACACTAATGAATACTGGTTAGGCTAGACCTGAACAATCTGGGATAATCTTCTCAAGCTGAGTCTAAGCCCTGGGGAGTGGCTGGGGACCCTTAGGCTTCCCTCAATCCAGCTGTGGACATGGGTTCTCACACTCTGCAGTTTGTTTTCTCTCTCTACATACCACTGGTTTTTACCAGTCATTTTTACAATAATATATTAGTTACTTTTCTGTGTCTCTGTGACAAGAAGCAACTCAAGGAAGGGTTTATTTTGGCTTACAGCTCAAGGAGACACAGACCATCCCAGCGGAGAAGGCATTGCGCTGGGGACATGAGGAAGTAGAAAGCTGACCAGGAATCGGGTGTGGCTATATGATCTCAAAGCCCTCTCCCAGTGACCACTTCCTCCAACAAAGCTCCATCCCCTAAACTTTTTATAACCATCCAAAGCCGGCTACCAGCTGGCAACTATGCGTTCAAACACATGAGCCTATGGGGACAGTTCCTATTCAAAACATAACACTTAGCTACTGAAGAAATGCCCAGAATGTTGGAATTTCTCTACTGTATGCTGTGCCCCAAAGAATATGTTGAGCAGTGCTAAAACATTCCCCTGTGGGCAGACTACCAACTTATATCTGATGACAACTTTGGTGCAGAGTAGTCTTAACCTGCTTATTTCTATATAGGCCAAAGCCTTGCCCTTAGGCAACTGAGCTAGGCAAGGTGGGTATGTCTCTCAGCTCAGAGAAGACCATGGCTAGAAAGCATTTTCTTTGTTCTTTCTGTTATTCATAACTGGGTGAATTTCCAAGTCTTCTGGTGTGAAGCAAGTTTTGGCTTGAATTTTATGGGCATTTGTGTTTACTTAGTGAAAGCGGAAGCAACAATAAGAATTATAGGAATTTAGTGGTTGGGGGGATTAGTGGTTATTTAGAAGAGCATAATTCAATTGTTGACTGTTAGGAGCATAGGAGTGGCTAGGACATTTCAGAGAGCGTGGAGTACCTTGTTATGGTATGTGGAGATAGACAGCTTTCAAATGAGCTCAGAGTTTCTGATTTTATAAATCCATTCTGACACCTTCCTTGAAACAACATAGGGCTTCTCTAAACATATTAATCATGTGTCCATTCTGTCATTTGCAGGGGTGGCTCCAACCATCAGGAAGTTGGATTCTGGGGCACAGAGGTAATCCAAAGGGCATCCATAGACCGGCAGGAGACTAGTTCTATAGTCTGGTTAGTGTGGTAATTTAACTTATTCCTCCAATCTCAAAACACTTGTCCCACATGCTTGGTAAGACAACCAAAGAGTAAGAATCTGTCATTCTTTATCCTGAGTGCTGGGATTAAAGGCATGTGCCTCTACACCCAACAAGTTTTTTTGTTTCTTTTTTTAAAGTGGGTCTTGTTTGCTACCACTCCATGGACACTTTCTGAATTACCTGATTTGAAGGCCGGGAAACAATTTCATTATGTGTCCTAAGTATTGAATATGTTTCTTTTATTCTGGTTGTGGGGGCTGAGGACTAGGGGAGAAGGTGGCAGCAGAAGGTGGGGGTACATACTGCCAACCTTCTCTAAGGCCTGGGTTTAGAGGCCCCTCTTTTTTTTCTGTTAGCTTTGTACGAAGCTCATCTGTTAGACATCCTTCCATGCTCTTCTCTAGACTTGGCATCCAGTAAGCGGGATGTTTTGGGGCTCTCCAGCTGCAGAGACCTGGGGCTGTCACTAGGGAGGCTGCACCTGGGCTGGACCCATTTGTACTGATGGCACTGGGTCCTGCACTATCTGTGCTGCCCTAAAAATAGCTCTCAATTAACATTGCATTTCAAGAATTGGAAAATTTCCCAGAAGTCCATTCTTTTTTCCTTTTCTATTTCATTACATTTTGCAGTAATACACAAGCCTGCAGAAAACATGACGGGTAATGAAAAAATGTAATTAATATAAGCAGTGTAAAGCATGCTTTTTTCTCTGTTGTCCTTGCAGAAAATTGCTGCTTTAAACCAAGCAGGATATGAAAATGCATAAATACCCCCCCTTCTACTGTGGTTTGTAAATATCTTATGCAAAACAGTTAAATCAACTGTCAGTTGTTTTTTTTTTAATAACATTAAGTCACATATTCTTGTTTGTAAAAAACTAAATTTCCCCTGCAGGACAATTGAGTGATTTGGATAACTGTTAGTGAGGTGGGGAGGAACGATGGCCATGAAGAAGTTTTTCAACAATAAAAGCAAGAAGCATCTCCTTTCCAGAATGCCTCTCTGAACCGTGCTAACTGTCCTACCTCTTGGTACATTCTACTTGGATGCAGTGCTTGGGAAGTGTAGATGTCCTTGCTACTATTTCACACCAACACACCCCATTCCATTAGTCGAAATAAAGTGATTAAGAAGCCAAGAGGCTGTGCTATATGCTGGTGTTCTTGAGGCTATTTCCATTCACTTAGCTGTACCACTAGCAATTACTTGGAGGTGTTTGACTGGGAGGTCACAACAGAATTTCAAAGCTGAAAGAAAACATTCCCCAAACATCTTCCAAGGCCAGTGCTTATACTTTGTTTTCATGTGGTCGTTCCTTTGTCCTTTATGCTTTTTAAACTGCAGCTGCATTCTTGGTTACTGCTTAATTCTGTCTTGATATGGTTTCTGAGGGATGGCTCTTGTGTGTGAACGCTCAGATTTCACCTGGGGACTCTGGCCTTGTTACTTCTGCTCCCTGGGCTCCCCGGTGAAGGTAGGTTCCCCTAGTTGAGAAGCAGTGCCTCTCTCCTGTGGCATTCTGGGCAACCATTTGGAGTCCCAGATGTAGGAAATGAAATAATCTACGCTCACACAGTCATAGAGTGCCCATCTGGCACCCAGGAACCTTTCGAGATAGAAACACACAGGCGTGAGCTCACGTTTCTTATGGCATTTCACCAGCAGAGCTGCAGCCGGCTGGAGGAAAAGGATTCTGGGAAGCGAGCGGTCCTTTTTCACTCCCCTCCTGTTCTTTCTACTCCCCTCACCCCTGCCCCACATGCAAAAACGTGCGCGCACACATACATAGGTATGCCCACAAACATACATGTTCACACAGATGTGCACACACAACCTTTTAAAACAGAGGAGTACACAGATAGACGAGAGAGTGAGATCTACAGATCAGAGGAAGGTTCTCAAAGAGGCAGCATTCTGTTTCAGAGAGTCTGAGGGGAAACTGTTCAGTAACAGCTACATCCTTCCTACCATCCCTGGACCATACCACTGGCTTTGTGCCCTCTAAACTAGGATTCCCAGTGGTGTGAAATGTGGCTCATCAAATCTCTTCTTCCCCTGCTTCTTGAGCACCACCCTAATCACGAGGAGACACATGGTGGGAGGGGCCTTGGGAACCACACAGCGGTGCTCCCTTCTAGTCCTGAGAGCACATTCACAGGAGATTCCAATAAATGACCTCAGCTCTTTGTCTTTGTGTTTAGTTTCTTTTTCTTTTTTTTTTTTTTTTTTTTTTTCTTTTCGAGACAGGGTCTCCCTGTAACCCCAGCTCTCCTGGAACTCACTCTGTACACCAGGCTGGCCTTGAACTCACAAAGATCCTCCTGCCTCTGCCTCCCAAGTGCTAGGATTAAAGGCGTGCACCACCACGCCCGGCTGTGTTTAGTTTCTTTTGTGCTGAAGCAGGAGGCACAGATGCCCCAGCATGGAGATGTTGGCCAGAGAACATCTGGGGATGAGGGCAAGCATGTGTGATTCTAGATCCTGTTCTCACAGAGGCTGGCTGCTAACATTCAACCCACGTCCTAATTACAGAGCAAGGAAGATATGTGAACTTCCGGGGCAGGGGTAATTGTTATATGAGCCTTCCCTTAATCTATAGCTCCAACTTTATCATTCTTTAAAAACACATTTTTTTTTTTTCAAGAGAGGAAGTATCCAAAGACAGGGGTGAGATCTTTGAGGTAACAGTTAACTCTGGGTACTCTTAAAGAGCACAAGGCAATGATGTGCTTAAATGCAAGACTGCTTAAGTCATGTACTGATTTGTAGCAGACTGGCATTAAACTGAGGGAAAAGATTACTTTAGACATTGTGCTTGATGTTGTCTGGAACTGTCAGGAAAGACATCAGGTGGCATTACCCTTCTGAAATCTCACATTGGCTCTCTACACACCTCGTCTCCAAAGGGGACAAGTTCAAAGCCACTAGAGGGAAGGAACACCATAACACAGGCAGAGCCCATCTCTGGCCCTTGCTGACCAAATAGCACACAGGAGAAAGGGGATGGTTGGAAGATGTCCCTGTGGAGTAGAGGTTCCTGGACTCAGAAACATTAGGGACAGAAAAACAAACAAGTACCTCCTTGGGGAACTTGCTCACTCAACTCAGGCACCACTTCTGTCTTTCCAGAGAATGCTATCTTCTTGTTTGCAAATCCAGAGTAGCAAGTGGGTAGCATGATGCGATGTTTGTAAATATGATAAACCATTACAATATTACAGCTTTTCATTTGGAAAGCCATTTAGGCAAGAAATGATTACTGACCCATGCTATGTAAATGACAGAAATGCAGAAATTAGTATTTGGGTCAACTCATGTATTTTTCAACCATGAAATGAAAATCTCAGTGTTCACATTCCAATTCATACATGAAAGCATCACAGTGCTATTAGTTGGCTATTGTGTTAATTTATTATTGTCTTAGTTAATGTTTTCAGAGCCACTGTGAAGTTAGATGTCTACGTTAAATTTACTAATGTTGCAGCCAAAGGGAGGGCTCAGTGGGTTTCCTGAGGAAATTCTATGTCAGTTGGGTGAAAGTAAAGCTAGGTCTGAAGGTGAGACTTAGGGGAATAGGAAATCTCCTCTCCAAATACTTGAAATATAGGATCAGTTTACCATTGACATTTTTTTTTCAGTTCATAAAAATTTTAAGAATTGAGGAATAGAGATGGCCCAGTGGTTAAGAGCATTGACCGCTCTTGCAGAGGACCTGGGTTTGGTTCCTAGAACCCATATGGTGGTTAATAACTGTCTACAGCTATAACTCCAGTTCTGGAGGATCCAACACCCTCTTCCAGCCTCCATACCCATTGAACAACATGGGTACACTTACATACATGCAGGCAAAATACTCATAATATAAAAATAAGTAAACGATATAATAAGAATATGTTGGGCAGTTATACTCTTATGCCGAGCTTATATCTACCACTGGGGCACAAAAGAATGTCCAAATGACCTTTGTCATTAAGGCTAAAGTAAAAAAAGGTTCCCTATGGAAATGACACAAGAACTCAGAAGGAGAGAATGTTCGGGAAGGCTTTCTGGAGGAAGTGGTATCTAGATTCAAAGCTAGAGTTGTTAAGACTTTAACAGAAGTGAGGGAGAAAAGTCATTCCAGGTGGAAGGCAAGAGGACAGGCCCTTGAGATGTTGCAGGAACCGAGGGACCAGAGATTGTACTTTGCAGAAGGGCACTGCAGAACGGAGGCTGTGGCGCTGCCTCCAGGCAGTGGGCATCAGGGAGCACTCAGAGCTCATTCAGAGAGGGAAGCAGGACAAGTCTGATGGGAACACAGCCTGGCTCACATGGATTTCCTAGAAGCTCTGTGGGCTTTGGACTGGGATAGACCAAAGCAGGGAGCAAGTTAAAGGGGAGGAATAGCTCTGCAGGTGTGTCCAACCTGGGCTATATGTACCCCAGGATAGCTGTGATTGCAGCCTAACACAAAACTGTAAGTTTATTTAAAACATTATGAGATATTTTCTGTGTGATGATTATTTTTTAAGATTTTAGTCTTTTTTGGTAAATGGACTGTACGGTTCTTGAGCATGAACTCTGTAGATGACAGTGTCATCTCCTCATATCTTGAACAGGGCTGAAGAGTTAGAGGAAGGGACTTGGGGTGGGGCATTTCTGAGCATGTGTGTTAGGAGGAAGAGGAGAGGAATGGGGCTGAGACACAAGGAATGGTGTCTCAGAAAGGAGTTTCATCCTGTATGTAGAGGACAGATTTGTTGTCAGCTCTTAAATTTGACAGATGTAAGGAACATGATCCTGAGAGTCAGCAGAGTCAGGAAAGCTGACAGCACTGTCTTCCAGTCTTGCTGACTGGTTGCAGAGACCCTTGGCATTTCATCTGTATAACTCAACCTTAGTGCTTTAGGTCCCTGAGATTGGGTAGTACTGAGACGATGGTTTATTCCACTTTGTACCTTGGGTCTGGATGTGCCAACCTTAAAGACAAGCACCCAGTCAGACTCTTCTCAGGAAACTCAAGGTCAGAGAAATGTGTGGAACCCCTCTGAGAGAGGTTCTAATGCAGGAGACTTTTGAATCTTTAGGTAAGATTAATGGTTCTCAATAGAAGTCATACTGCCTCTTATGGAGGTTCTTGAGGATTCCTAGAACATTTTTCCATATGTTATAATATTGGGTGGGATCCAGAGATGCTGGACATCTATGCACTGGACAGCCCTACATGAGGAAGAAGCATGTACCATCTCACGTGATTTCTTTGGTTTTGGATTTATTTTTGTTATATATGTATGAGTATTTTGCCTGCATGTATGTAAGTGCACCCATGTCATGCAGTGCCTGTAATCATCAGATCCCCTGGAACTGGAGCAACAGGCTATAGATGGCTGCTAGCTGTTATGCGACGTCTAGGAACCAAACTTGGGTCCTTCATAAAGCAGCCAGTGCTTTTGACTGCAGTGCTATCTCTCCAGCCCCCAATATAACTTCTAAAGTTCTTGCCAGACATTCAGTTTATAATGACTGAAGCTTGCAGCTCATCTCCAAGTTACATATTTTGTTGCTTAATCATAATACACACTAAATTTTCCATGAATTTACAACTACTATGTAAATTAGAGGAAGACTATATTTTGTTTTATTCAGAACTTTGCCAAGAATTGGACACAGAAAAAACACATCTCCAGCAGGAGGAGGGGTGTCTCTGTGATTTCAGTGGCTTTATACCTATGGCTCTACTATAGACACAGCATTTGACCACTTTATCATGCTTCCTAAATACACACACTTAAATGCAAATTTTATTATGAACTAATTAATTTTTTCTATTGCATATTATATTTCAGGTATTATGTCAACATGTGAAAGTCTATTGTGGACAAAAAACTACACTGCATTATATATGTTCAGGACTCTATAGAAAGGATCATATTTTTTAAATTAAAAGATGTTCTGCTCATTCTCAGTATTTGAAAGCTCAAGAGAGGAGGATTGCCAAGAGTTCAAGTACAGTGCCAGGTCAGCTTGGGTTACAGAATAAGACCCTGTCTATAAATAAATAAATAAATAAATAAGTGAAAGAAGGAAGGAAGGAAGGAGAAGAAAAAGAAAGAAAAAGGAAGGAAGGAAGATGGTGAGTCTGTTGGGCTAAGAATCACAGACTTAAAAAATAGAAAAAAAATCGAAAAGACAAAAAAAACAAAAAAAAAAGCCGGTTGGGTGCGCACGCCTTTATCCAGCACTTGTGATGCAACACGGAGCGATCTTTTGTTAGTGTTACGAGACCAGCCTGGTCACAAGAGTGAGTTCCAGGCACACTGGGGCTACAAAGGGAGACCCTGTCTCGAAAAGACAAAAAAAAAAAAAAAAAAAAAGAAAAAAAAAAAAAAAAAAATACAAAAACTTAGATCGAACACCTTACAAGAAAGCAGCTTTTATTGTATGCTGGATCCACCCATGGCCCCTTGCTGAGGCTCTCTGTTGGCCTGCAGTTGTTCAGGGACCACATAGGCATACTGAAGACATGACGATGTGTGAATCACACCATCTTCCACATCTCAGACTTTTGCCTAATTTGGCCTGCTGTTAAAGCCTGGTGGCTCAGGAGTGGACAAAGGCTGACAGACTAGATATCACAATACTGGAAAAGAATTATCTCAACTGAGGCAGTAGGGAATTAGTTTGTACCAACAGTGAGCACATGTCTGGAAGTTCAGGCAGGCAGTTGACCATCAACCACTAATCTGGGGGTGAGAAAGGAACCCGGAAGAACAAAACTGCAGTTCAAATGACCATAGATGGGGTCCAGAAACAAAGGAATGAGGCTGAGAGCCAAGCTTCAAGCCTAGGCAGAAAAGGTAATAAGCTAGAACTCAGATGTATTGGGGCCCAGGAAGACAGAAAGAGAGTCTCCATGCTGGGTCATGGACATTGGGGTCCAAGTGACTTAGTATGTTTTGCTGGAAAGGCTGATGAATTTCCGTGCTGAATTTTGAGAAGGAAGCCAGGTGTGAAGACTGGGAGTCATGGTGGATCTGACACCCGGGGGAAGTTAATGATCTAACTGGAAGAGCCAACATATGCATGCTTATGGAATGAGTCAACTAGACCAGGGTTAACAGAGAGCAGTGCAGCATTTCCAGAACACCCGGACTAGTGCCCATCCCTGGTCTAGATCTACGATAACTTTTGTTGAGAGACCAATAAAACATTCAAATTGATTGGTGTGTGACTGTTCTATTTAATATAAATAACAACTGTTGAGCACTGCAAACATGTACAATGTCAGATATATCTGTATTAACTCACTTGGCCCTTAACAAATATCATTGGAGTATAGAAACCATATCTTTATTCTTTATTTCACAGATAGATTGAAGCTCAGCAAAGTTTAGTGGTCACATTAAGTCATAGTACCACAAAACCCAGAGGGACTCAGTGATTCCAGAGCTTTATCTTTGATCTACTTCTGCTTTGAACTGGCTGCACAACTGTATTACTCACAACTTCTACTGGATACTATAGTTTCAACTCTGCACTTGTTGTGAAATGAAAGGTATAGTAGTTATTTTCCTTACTGCTTTGATAAAATACCTGACAAAAGGAAGGAAGGATTCATTTTGGCTCATTTTGAGGGTACAGTCCATCATGACAGAAAAGTCACAGGAGTTAGCCGGGCGTGGTGGCGCACGCCTTTAATCCTAGCACTCGGGAGGCAGAGGCAGGCGGATCTTTGTGAGTTCAAGGCCAGCCTGGTCTACAGAGTGAGTTTCAGGACAGCTGGGACTACAGGGAGACCCTGTCTGGAGAAGACCAAAAAAAAGAAAAGTCACAGGAGCAAGAGCTGCAGGCACATTGGATCCACAGCTGGGAAACAGAGAGGGCTGAGTGCTAGTGCTCAGTTCTCTTTCTCTTCTGGGATCCAGGATCCCAGCCAATGGGACAGTGCCATCTATATTTAGGGTGTGTCAACCCTCCTCAGTTAAAGCTTTCTGGAAACACCCTCACAGATGCACTTAGAGGTATGTTTCCGTAGTGACTTTTATTTTATTTTATTTTACTTTTGTTCCTTTTGAAACAGGATTTCCCTGTAGCCCCAGCTGGCCTGGAACTCACTATGTAGACCAGGCTGGCCTCAGTCTCACAGACAGCTACCTGCCCTTGCCTCCTAGTGCTGGGACCAAAGGAGTGCAGTGTGGAGTGTGTGGTATCCAATCCGGCTCCCATAGTGAATTTGAATTCCTTCAGGTCAACAATGAAGGTTAACCATTATAAAAGGCTTACACTTCAGAAACAAATGAACATTGGATGCGATCTGAATGATTGTTAGAACTGTCGGGAGAGAAGGACAGAGCAGGCCTCTAAATCCAGGTGGATGTCTGAGTGCTGAGGCACAATAGTAAATTGAAAAGAGGCAGTTCCTGCTCTGATGGATACTGTATTCTTGGATCAATATTATGCCAAGGATGACAGGGTACTAAGAGGAGCAGAAGTGCCATGACTTTTGTTTAGATTTCTGACTGTTAGTGTTATAAGATAGATCGTATTCCCTCAATAAATACATTAATAACTATAGTTAGCATATGAGATTCACTCCATACCAGGGAAGAGCTGATTAAGGGAGATAAAAAGGCACATAAGTGGGCAAGGGGATCTGAACCCAAGTTGGCATTCGTAGGGCCAAAGACTCTTCACCAGGTCATGAAGCAAAATCCCAAGCCTCTCCCAGCATGGTGGGCTGAAATTGAGCACAGAGTCCCATTATCCTAGCATTATGTCATTGTGAGCCGAGGTGGCTAATGGACACTTGCTCACTACCCCTTTCCACTGTGACAAAGCTGAGGCAGCACTTCGGGAGTCACAGGACACTGTCTCTCAAAGCTTATGACCCTTAAGCAATTGCCTCGTGGATCGCAACTCCACTGTGTTCCTTCAGTTGTCTCAGGTATACATTGGGAGGAAATGGTATTGCTGATTGTTGGGCAGTGTGGAGGCACAGACATCCGTCTTAAAGTTTCAAGGGATACTGAGGTTAATTTCAGATCAATTAGAGAAGAGGAAGGAGAAGATGGGAGCAATGCATGCTCCGGAATTCCTCTCCTCCTCTTGCTTGGTCATTCTTTTTTGGGGGGTGTCTTTTTGGGACAGGGTCTCCCTGTAGCCCCAGTTGTCCTGGAACTTGCTTTGTAGACCAGAGTGGTTTTGAACTCACAGAGATCTTCCTGCCTCTGCTTCCCAATTTGAACTCACAGAGATCCTCCTGCCTCTGCCTCCCGAGTGCTGGGATTAAAGGCTCGCTCCACCACGTCAGGCCGCTCATTCTCTTTTTACCTACCCTGTTCCAAGGAAGACCACTGAAATCTCTCTGGGTATTAATATTTAGCTTTCTGGAATGTAGCAAAATTCCAAGTTTAGATGAAATGATCTTCCTTCAGCACCTCAGTTTACTGTGGTGTAGTCCAAGGGAAAATTTCGAGAGCACCTCCTTTTCAGTTACTTAGGAATTAATGAAGGTAAGTAAGGAGAAGTCTTTAGTAGGGTTAATTTTTAAATTTGCCAAGTTTTCTGTGATTGAGATTTGGGAATAAAATAGAATACTGAATAATGTGTAAATGGCTTTTCCTTATAAATACATTTATCTGAAGAACTTCATTATTACATAAATTACTTCTTCAAAATTAATTTCCACTTCTTTTAAAGAGATGAAACTCGTGTTTTCAATATGCTTAGGAAAGCTCAGTGATCACATATAATAACAATGTATTAAAAGCCATACAGAAAAGAACCCATTTAAAAAAAAATCCATAACTCAACAGACGAAAATAATGACAGACTAACCATTCATGCAAATTAGCTAACTCACATTTATCAAAGAAAATATTTCATAGCATTAACAACACTGTCACTTAAGAAAAATTAAACAGGGCCCAGAACCACACATTTATTTTTACTGCAGTCATTATTCATTTGCATGTTTCTTTCCTCCTTTTGCAAGTTTTGAATTCAAAGTTCAGTAGAAGAAGAAGCAGATGATTTTCCCATTTTTAGTGACCCCGTGGTTAGCAGCAGTAAAGCAGCAGGAACAAATCTGGCTTGAAACGTGTCCAAACCCACATCTCCCAGTGTGCACAAAAGGCAAGAAGTAAGATGTGCAGCGGATATGAACATGAGTAATCTTGGAAATCTAAATATTAAACATATGTCAAAGATTATCAAACACACATCCACAGGCCTCATAGAGATGCCTTTCATCTGAGGAGCTCGACCCAGTTCAATGTGCACAGGCAAGCTTTCTAGTTCTGAAGCCCTCATCTAAGTTTGACACATCCAGTCATCACAGCGCAGATTGTTAGATGGGTCTGTGCGAAGCTCCCACACTTTAAAAGAAAGTTCTATTTCCTAAAAGGCATTCTTACTAATCTCTATTACTATCTGGACAAGTTATTTAAGTCCCATATTAAGCCATTTGCCCAGCAAACTTCACAGTTGATGAACTTTCCCCAGGTTTTTTGACTTGTGTTCTGATGGTGAGGGACATAGAACTCTGCTTAAATCTGCAGAGTTTTGGCGATGCAGAGAATGTTCCAGTTGAGACACTTAGTGTGTTACCACCCTGGCACCGTGTCAAAGACTGGCTTAACACTCTTCCCCACCAACAAAACACACTTACTTTGTTTCCCTTGTTTAAACCTCATCTTGTGGGGAAACTGACATTCTATCTTGGAAGTACTTAGAGTTCCTTCTAAAAGTGTATAATATTATAATATTGTTTGGTATACTGGCCATCGAATAATATTATTTCATAAAAATCTTTTACGGTGGGGCAAACTTACTTGGCCTCAGTTTTCTCATCTGTAAACAGTTTAAGGAAAACTGACTTTCCATATTTTATGATGAGAGCATGTTTTTGTGGGAATACTGCTAATTCAACAGCTTTGTACAAATGTATGGTACCTTAAAGGTACATGTCTCAGAGAGGCGCCCCCTGGCATGATGATGCAAGAAAATCGAATCACTTTTTGACAGTCACTCCTCACTGGCAAATGTCATAGCTTTGTATGATTTACAGAGTCTTCATTATGGGTTATCTGTGTTGCCCTGGGCAGGTACACAGAGACGGGCAGGGACCAAATACTTCTGTGTTCCTTCCTTCTCAGGGATAGTTAGGCACATTAGTGGATTTGTGTGGAGGGTGAAAGAAAGGACTTGGGGCAGGAGATAAGGTAAGGAAAGTGCTCAAGGCAGCTTATAGACTGGGGATCAGGTCCAGCTCCTCTCTAAGTGGGACGGAGCTAAAAGCACCATGACTGGTGTAGGTGGCCATCTAGGCCAGCCTCTCCTGCTGGTTGAAAGGAGCAGGCAGAGCATATTTGGCTCCTATAAGCCTCTCCTTCAGACGCCATCTCGCCTTCTACCCTTCACCTTTAGAGGAAGGGGAAGTGCCAGGTCTTTGCTCATCTGCTGCTGATGGGCCTTTTCTTGTTCTGTGAAATAAAGGATGCTGAGATTCTTTGGGGTAAGGCATGGATTCTCCAGCCACATTCTTCAGGGAATTTGCAAGCACTACAAAAGACAGTCTGCAAACTTTGTCCCATAAAGAGGGCTGAGGGAAGAAGATGACATTGTAGAGAAAGGTCTGAGATATGTCAGCACACACTTGGGAGGGAGATTTGCTTATCAAATTTGTCCTTAAACCAAAGCATCTGCTCTGGTTATTTGAGTAAAACATCTTTGATGATAAAAAATAATTGCCCTGTTAAGTTGTTTCTTTTGACCTAGTATTTTCTACCAGATTATATTTTGAGAAAGAACCATGGAGACATGGATCTTGTAATCATTTCACTGACTGCCAATGTGTGCTCAAATAATATGATTTGATCTTCTCCCAACTCGTTTGATCTCCCCACCACCAGCACCTACCATTTTGGAATAAATTTTCCTGTACATTAGCTAAGGAATCTCAAGGCTGAGCATACATGTCACTTACTAGAACAAAGGGTGAAGTAGAAGGCGTGGCTTCCATGCCTGAGTCATGGAGGATGTCCTGACACTCGTCCTTCTTTTCCCGGTCCTGGCTACTTATCTTTCCTCCATCTTTATCTTTAACTTCTATCTCACAAGCTGAATCTATGAGAATACCTGTCCCTCCAGACCTCATTTCTCCTTCTGGAAACAAACGATCTAGTGTTGCAGCTGCTGTCGGAGTCTCTTCCTCTGGACCAGAGGAATTGTATTTTGCAAGAAAAGCCTAAATGCAAAAAAGCCACATTTTAGCTGCTGTTCAATAATTTCCCTTTCATACGTGCCCAGCCACTTTCTTAAAAAAATGTATAAAAGAACTGACTTTGATTCTAAGTGACAGGGAGGAAGAAGGAAGGGGGGGCTTGTGGATCTAGAGTCTGGGGTATTGAGATGGAATATTATTCTTTAGGTGATTCAAGGGAAGACTATCCAAAACTATACAAAAGTAATGGAAGTTGTTGGGCTGGAATGGGAGTGCAGTTGCTAAAGTGGTTGCTATACAAGCACAAGAATCTGAGTTCGATCTCCAGAACCCTAATAAAAGTAGCTAGGCCTGGTATGTGCTTGGAATCCCAGGGCCTAGAAGACAAAGGTAGAGCTCTGGGGCTCACTGGCCAGTCAGACTAGGATGACACCCGAGGAACTGAGGAACCATACCCAAAGTTGTCTTCTGTCCTCCACGCACACATGTGCATACATGTGCACCTCTACAAACCTGCACACACACACACACACACACACACACACATATGCACACACACACACACATACACAAACCTAATGAAGGTTTCCAGCTGTTATGGTAGATCAGGGTTCGAATGTTTGAATACTTTCTCATGTGTGTTTTAGAGTGAAATACTCTAAAAGGAAACTCTAGTGTTGAAACATGTTCACATTTTCAGAGAATGGAGTATGTCTACATGAAAATATTTCTCAAATATTGTTTGAATGTTTCACATTCAACTGTTAATTCATCACAGCCTTGAAGTCTGTTTAGACTGAAGAACTGTTTAACTAAAACAATTCTCTTGCCATTTCCATACGCATGTCCATATATTTACTGGAATTAGCTAAGACAGTAAACTGCAGCCAATTGAATAGTCAACATGTTCATTTAAAATGTATTTAATTCTTTAGAGACATCATATGTAGAATCCTGTGACAAGCTACAGGTATACATGTTGGTGCTTAGGGCTTGGTCAATGGCATTCAAATATTTCAAAACTGCTCTTCAGAACCAGTGAGTAGCTATAGTTGGATCAGATCTTCAGAATTGTAGATGTTGGAAAGGATTTTAGAGATAGCCTACTCTAGTGTCTTTTAGACTCTGCGGATGATAATCGTTCCTGGTCTTCCTTCCATCTCATGAGTTTTTACGTCCAACATGGTACTGGGGACTGTATTTGTTTATAAACAGTGTGCTATTTTTGTTTTATTATCAGTGAAGCTTTAAGCAAATCTAATCTACTGATTATTAGCCTTATATCTTATGTATCCCAAGTATCAGAATTATCCATAGAGATGGTTAAGAATGCAGAAGATTGATTAGTGGGTTTCAATCCTTAGATTCCAATCTCATATAATATATTTATTTATTTATTATTTAAGTGTATGGCTTGGATATATGTAAGTGCACCATGTTGTGGAAAGCCTGCTGAGGTCAGGAGAAGGCGTCAGATTCCCCAGGAACTGGAGTTGTGGATGGCCGTTAGAAACCATATGGGTGCTGGGATTCAAACCCGGGTCCTCTTCAAAAGCAGTTAGTGCTCTTAACCACTGAGCCATCTCTCCAACCCCACATCCATATTTTTAAACAAGCTGTATAAGCGATTCCAGAGTAGGTTTGGGAATCAGTGACCTAATCTGTTTTACATATCAAAAATCTCTTCCAGAACATTCTGCTTAAACATTCTGACTCAAAAACCAACCCATTCCCATGAGGGAGGGCTCCTAATTTTAGATATTACTTCCATTTATTGTGCCAAATTATGACTTCCTGTAACCTCTACCCTCCTGTTCCAGTTTGTCCTCTGGAGCAACAGAATAATTCTTTCACATGTGCAGCTTGAAGATGAGGCCTGGCAGATGCCAAATCTATTCCCCTGGTCCTAAGTCTTCTAACTCCTGCACAACTACAAACCACATGCTAAACCTCTTCACATGTGAGGATTTTAAAGTCATTGGGTTTTCATGCCAAACCTTTCCATTTCCATTGTAAATGACACTTTTTTTGTCTTTTTAAAATTTTTTATTTATTTATTTATTTTTTAAATTTTTTATTTATTTCTGTAGGTGTATGAATGTACTGTCTGCATGCAGGTTTGTGCACCCGTGCCGTGCAATGCCACGGAGGTCAGAAGAGGACGTCGGATTCCCCTGGAACTGGAGTTCTCCTGGAATTGGAGTTTCAGACAGTTCTCGGCCACCATGTGGGTGCTGGGGATCGAACCCGGGTCCTCTGTAAGAGCGGTCGGTGCTCTCAACCACTAGGCCATTTCTCCAGCCCCTATTTATTTATTTTTTTATGTGTATGAGTGTACTGTCTGCATGTAGGTTTGTGCACCCGTGTCGTGCAATGCCTCGGAGGTCAGAAGAGGGTGTTGGATTCCCTTGGAACTGGAGTTAAAGATGGTTCTCAGCTGCCATGTGGGTGCTGGGGATTGAACCCAGGTCCTCTGCAAGAGCAGTTGGTGCTCTTAACTGCTAGGCCATCTCTCCAGCCCCATTTTTTGTCTTTTTTGAGACAGGGTCTCCCTATAGCCCCAGCTGGCCTCGAACTCACTCTGTACACCAGGCTGGCCTTGAACTCACAGAGATCCCTCTGCCTCTGACTTCTGAATGCTAGGATTAAAGGCGTACACCACCATGCCTGCTTAAAGATGGTTCTTAGCCACTATATGGGTGCTGGGAATTGAACCTGGGTCCTCTGCAAGAGCAGTCGATGCTCTTAACCACTGAGCGGTCTCTCCAGCCCCCATAAACAACACATTTCTATGGTTCCTATGTTCTTAGTATCCTTATCACCTGACACTTGACTTATTGTAATCTTTATCAAAATTAATATAATCCATAACTGTTACTCAATACCTATTATATGTCAAACTGCTTTTGAGATGAGGTTGCATTGAATTGAGCCCAGGACCTCAGATGGACTCTAGGTGAGTCTAGTGAGGGGATCTGTACCAGTGATGTAGCCCTTGGCTTTAGTGACCTCTTTGAAAACCACACCATATTGTTAGTTTTACTTTGGATTCTAATTCCATTGGGATTTTAGAACTTCATGTAAGTTACTGGTATTGTTATTATTGTCAACATTTGACAAAGATGGGGCTGGAGAGATGGCCTAGTGGTTAAGAGCGCCTACCGCTCTTACAGAGGACCCGGGTTCGATCCCCAGCACCCACATGGTGGCCGAGAACCGTCTGAAACTCCAATTCCAGGAGAACTCCAGTTCCAGGGAAATCCGAGACCCTCTTCTGGCCTCTGCGGCATTGCACGACACGGGGTGTACAAAACTGCATGCAGACAGTACATTGATACACATACAGAAATAAATAAAATTAAAAAAATTAAAATAAAAGAAAAAGATAACTTGGATAATTTACAAAGTTCTTTCTAAATGTTTCACTGTCAATTTATATTAAGATTTTGGTGTGCGGATGGTATCCAGTTGGTTTGGGATACTCTAACAAAGCACCATAAGTTGAATAGCTAACAGATAGCAGAAATTATGTTCTCTGAGCACTGGAGGCCGAAAGTCCAACACCACATAGTGCTGCCAGGGCTGGATTCTGGTGAGATACTTTTTCTAGGTTACAAATGGACAATTTCTCTTTGCCAGACAAGAAATAACAGAAAGTTAGGGAGCT
Organism: Rhizomys pruinosus; assembly: GCA_009823505.1. Classification (NCBI taxonomy): domain Eukaryota; kingdom Metazoa; phylum Chordata; class Mammalia; order Rodentia; family Spalacidae; genus Rhizomys; species Rhizomys pruinosus. The sequence goes on from VZQC01004822.1 coordinate 2,984,004, forward strand.
TTCTGACCTCTTTTCCTGAAGGCACTAATCCCATCCACAGCAGGTCTAGCCTTCTGACCTGCTTATCTCCCAAAGGTCCCTGTCTAATACAGTCACACTGGGGGGGGGGTGATGTTTGAACATATGGATTTGAGGAATCCCAAATAGTCTATAAAGATAGAAAAACTCAAACTCAGAAAAGTTTCACACACTTGAAATTACATATCTGACACTCAGCCTAGCTAAGATTTGAACTTAGGCTATTGATTTCAAATCTGAAGTATTTTCCTGGCCCACAAGACACTAATAAGCCAGGGGCTCCCTGGCTGTGCTTCAGCAAGTGCGACCAAGACAGCACTGTTTGTTGTTGTTTAGTAATATGTGTTTATACTTGACCTCTACTCAAGCCTCTTAAGATATTTATAAGTAGATAGACCCTCGACAGATCTATCAGTGTAGTACCTATTTTTCTCTTCAATTTGTATCACCCACAAATGAATTAAATCCCCATGTCCTCATCCAAAGTAATAAAAATTTGGGACTGGAACTAAAGGGATGATTCAGTACACACAGTGCTTGCATGGGGACCAGAGTTTGGTTTCCCAGCACCCAGATTAAAAGCCAGGCATGCACGCAATCTCGCACTGGAGGTGTGGAGACAGACTCCTGGAGCACACTGGCTAGTCAGTTTAGCTGAACTGTGAGCTCCAGGTTCAGTGAGGGATCTTGTCTCAAAGAAGTAAGGTGGAGGAGGCTGGAGAGATGGCGCAATGGCTAAGAACACTGGCTGCTCTTGCAGAGGACCCACGTTTAGTTCCCAGCACCCGCATGGTGGCTAACAACCATCTGTAACTCCTGTTCCAGGGGATACAGTGCCTGCTCTTCTGGCCTCCACCGGCACTGCAAGCACCTGGTCACTTACATCCATGCAGGCAAAACATTCATATACATAAAAAGAAGGTAAAGAACAATCTAGAAACCTGTGGTGACCTCTTGCTTTCACACGCATATGCACATATATGAATATAAACATGCACATACATTCCACACACAAATAAATGAACAAAAACCCATAAACAAACCAACAAACTTGGAACAAGCCACTGCTAAAGAGGGACTCACTGGCAGATCGCTAGAAGGGTTCTCTTTAGGTTGTCATTAACATAGAGATTCACTCTTCTGGAATCACTTCTAAGCCACCTAGATCTCTATGCACCTGTGCTGTCACTCTGCTTACATGTTCCAGTGTTGACCTCCAATGATATTATCAACACCTTAGTTAAATCTCTTGCTAAAGTCCTGAAACCTACCCATAGTAATACCCTGACCCCACCCCTAAGAGAAAATGGTCATCCTAACAGTCCTAAAAAAATCAAATTGCTGCAATTATGCAAAAGGGAATACTCAACCCGTTCTTTTAAATCTTAGGAGAGACTTCACAGCTTCATAACTAGAGCAAATGCCAGCTCCTCCTGGAGAGCGTTCTTCATTCACCAGGTAGGTGACTGACACACCTGTGGCCCTGTGCCAGCATGGTGGTCATTTCTCCATTCTAGTATGTTCCATGTTATCTCTAGTTTTTATTTCCTCTTTACTTATTTGCATTTTGTGAGGGCAAGGGATGCATTTCATTCCCCTTTGAAATCTCCCTTAACAGCCCATGTAGTGATTGGCATATTTAAGAGAGTCACAGTAAATATTTGCTCAATGAATGAATGTGTGATTGAATCCATATATGGGTTATATGGACTCTCCTATGTGTGTGTGTGTGTGTTTGTGTGTGTGTGCGTGTGTGTGTGTTTTACTAAAGAATATCAATAAGAGTCTCTCTTTAGGGGCTGGAAAGATGGTTATGAGCACTGGCTGCTCTCACAAAGGTCTGGAGTTCAATTCCCAGCATTCACACAACAGCTCACACTCACCTGTAACTCCAGTTTTAGTGGAATCTTACACCCTCTTGTGGCCTCCTCAGACACTGCATGCATGTAGCACACATAGATACACAGGCACACACAAATGCATATAACTAAAATAGCAAATTAAAAAATAATCTCTCCTCAAAAAGTGTCAACATCGTTAATAATTAAAGAAATGCAAATTAAAATCACTCTAAGATATCATCTCATTCTGATAAGACTGGCTAAGATCAAGAAAATGAAAGATACCAAATGCTGGAGAGGTTGTGGGGAAAGGGAAACACTCATCTACTGCTGGTGGGAATGTAAACTCATACAACCATTGTGGAAAGCAGTGTGGAGAACCTTTAAAAAGTTCAAAATGAGGGCTGGAGAGATGGCCTAGCGGTTAAGAGCGCCGACCGCTCTTGCACAGGACCCGGGTTCGATCCCCAGCACCCACATGGCGGCCGAGAACTGTCTGAAACTCCAATTCCAGGAGAACTCCAGTTCCAGGGGAGTCCGACACCCTCTTCTGACCTCTGCGGCATTGCACGACATGGGTGCACAAACTTGCATGCAGACAGTACATTCATACACATACAGAAATAAATAAAATTAAACAAAAAAAAGCTCAAAATGAGCCTACCACCTGACTCAGCCATACCATTCCTGGGTATATACCCACAAGACTCATCCTACCACAAAGATACATGCACATCTATGTTTATTGCAGCCCTATTCACAATAGCAAGAAGCTAGAAGCAACCCAAGTGCCCCTCATCTGTGGAGTGGATAACAAAAATGTGGTACAACTACATAATGGAGTTCTATGCAGTGATAAAGAAAGATGACATCATGAACTTTGCAGGTAAATGGATGGAACTTGAAGCCATTATGCTAAATAAAGTAACACAGTACCCCCAACAAACAAACAAACAAACAAACAAACAAACAAACTGGGAATGGTTTCCCTCATTTGTGGATACTAGTACCAAATCCCCCAACTTAAAGACAAGTTGAGCAAAGTTATTGTTATATTTCTTTCTATCTGATAGCAACTGTGATGTTATAATGTAAATCTCTTAATGAGCCCTGGAACTAATTACCACTTACTTTCAGACATGGTAATTAATGTATATGGGTGGAAGGTATATACACATATTTTAGAGTAATATACAATTAAAGGGAAAAATGTGAACTCCTAAACATATAACGGAGTTAACATACAGTTTATTCTTAGAGGACATAATTCTGGTACATATATGCTGTTTATATAGGCATATTTTGGAGCAATACAATTGGGAGGGAACCACAACAACATAAGGACTGGGTCAAAGAATGGACCGATATAGTTAAATTCTGCCCCAAACAATAAACCTTTTTTTTTTTTTTTTACAATAAACCTTTATAGAGAAAAACTTTAAAAAGACTGAGAGAAAGATGCAGGACATGTATGGCAGAATGCATGAACTGGGGTGGGGGGAAGGGAAAGGGGAATATGTCTAAATTGAACTGAAAAATGATGTCTGAAATATACAAAACACCAATAAAGTATTATATTAAAAAAGAAAATAAACACACACACAAAATAATCTCTACTCAATTTCTCTTGGGTTCTGGTGATTCTTATTGAGGGTATCCAGGAATAATGGACAAAACATGATCAAGAAAGTTCAGCATCCACCTATTACCTGAAAAACATGAGTTAATCCTTTGGCCCCCTAGAGTAGTTGTAGTTTTAAGATTAATCTTAACTCTGTTTGTGGCCTATAAAACAAAACTAATTGCAGAACTCAAAGCTTTAGAGCATTTTTAGGTAGCTTGATGGGAAAGCATCGAAATAAATACAAACATTTAGATAAAACAACCATTTTAATAGTATTAACTCTGCCAATTAATGATAATGGAAGAGCCGTCCAATTAGCTAAATCGCTAATAGTTTTATCAAGCAGAGGTTGGTAATTTAAAGCAAACAAATTCTTTCTAATTTTATCCACTTGCACACCAAGATATTTAAAGGATAACAGGGGATCCAATAAAGAGCCCTGCTCAAGAAGAGCTATATTTAAGTCTCCTAATGGCTATAGCATAGACTTACCCCAATTAGTCAGAAAACCCAAGCAGTCAGTAAATTCTTTTGAGTCTCCGTAATTTGGGGTAAAAATAAATGAGGTGCAACAAAGGTGCTGCTTGCAACCATTAGTGTTGTTATTGAAATGTATTTGGGAGGAACAGGGAGCTCCAGGAACTAGTCAGGACGGGACTCTGAAACCCAGCCAGGGTGTGCATCGCGCTCACTCGAAGCTCTGCACCCAAGCATTTCTGAGGTGGTTTCCATGGAAGTCACTGCTGAACACCCTTCATGGGGTGGGAGGGTCAGGGGAACTTGCCGTGCTCAGTGCCACGCCATCACTAGGACTTCCTTCACCAAACCTCCACGGAGAATTTGGGCATGTAGTTGGATAATTCAGGAAAATCCACTTAGGGTAAGAATGATGCTAACCGTTTTCCCCAATCCCTTCTTGTGTTTTTCTCAGAGGAATAGCCTTTCAAAAACATTTCTACTGATGAGTACAGACTTGGTCAGTTAAGGACAAAAGACAAATAAAAGACTTGCCAAGCAGGAAGAATGGGGTTGAAACGAGAGACTTCACTGATAGTGGAAGCTTAGCAAAGCTTTGGTGCTGGGAACAGGATGGGCTGAAAGAAAATTCTACCACATACCTGGATGGAGAGGGGCTGAGTACAGGCCACCTTCAGTTTCAGAACTGAAGGTAGGGATAAAGCTCAGTTGGTGAAGTGCTTGCTAAGCGAGCACGAGGAGCTGGGTTTGAGTCCTTGCTGGCCAGTCAGTTTAGTCAAATCAGTGAGCTTCAGGTCCAGTGAGAGACTGTGATGATAACTGTTAACTTGACACAATTCTAGACTAATCTGGGAGAAGGGCCTCTGGGCGCTCGCAGAGAGGAGTTGTTGTGACTGCATTAATTGAAATGTGGAGAGCCATCCACTGTGGGGAGCGCCATTTCCTGGGCAGGGATCCTGCTCTGTGTAAGACACAGAAAGCAAGCTGAGCACTGCCATTCATGGGTCTTTGCTTTCCATTTTGGATGCCATGGAACCAGTTGTATGAAGCGTCTGCCTCCTTGATTTTCCCACCATGATGGATTTGAACTGAATGAGAATAAGTCCTTTCTGCCTTAAGTTGCTATGTCAGGGTATTTTATCATAGCAGTAGGAACAGAACTGAGACAGAGACTCAATCTCAAAAAAAAAAAGGCGGGGGGGAGAACAATTGAAGACATCCAAGGCTGACTTCTGGCCTCCCTATGCATCATGCGAACACACATATATAAAAATGCACACACACACACACACACACACACACACACACACACACACAAACACACAATTTAGAACTAAAGATTCTGTTTATCCCATTGGATTCGGAGTCCCAGTCTTGACTCCACTCTGATTGGGGAAGAGCAGGGCCAGTATTGTGGGGAAAAAGGTAGCTGTAGTGATTTAAGTGAGAAATGTCCCCAACAGGCTTGAGTACTTCAACACTTGGTATGCAGTCCTCAGTTGGTGACGCTCTTTGGAAGGTATGGAAACTTTAGGAGGTGTGGCCTCGCTGGAGGAAGCCTGTCGCCAGGGTCTGGCTTTGGGAATTCCTGCCCTTGTCCTGCTTCCAGCCTACTTCCTGTGCCTGCTTGAATATGTGAGTGCTCAGCTTCCTGCTCCAACTGCCTGTGCCACGGAAGGACTCTCTTCCCTCTGGAGCTGTGAGCCCAAATAAGCTCTTCCTTTTATAAGTTGCCTTGGTCATGGTGTTTTACCACAGCAACAGAAAAGGAAGTAATACAATAGGCAGTATTTTGTTATTAAGAACTCTCTTTAAAGCCTGGCATGCTAGTATACATCATAATCTTAGCACTCAGGAGGCTAACTCGGGAGGATTTCCATAAACTTAAGGTCAGCCTGAGCTACATAGAGAGATCTTGTCTCAACAAAATCCCAACAAAAACAACAGCAACAAAAAACAAATAGATAAACAAAAAGAATTATTTTCTTCAAACTGTTAGAGAGCTTATCAAATCCATCTATAGAATCAAATGTCAACCAAGATCTTTGGATAAACAGTTTCAGTAACGTAAGCCACAGGGACTCTGGTTGCAAGAAAGGATTTACCTGGAAATAAGAGCAAAGTTGAACTGAAAGATTTCAGTATAACTCAGCCTGAAAGGCCAGGAGGATGGGCTATGAGAACATCTAACCACATGCTTAGGCTGACAAGAAGGAGAGTAAGGCCCGATGGCTGTTGACCTGCAATCTCTGTCTCTTCCTGAGTATTTGTGACTATTTGCAATGGGCCACTCTGGACATGCTCGTCTCTTAAGGAGGCAGCTATGGTGATGCAACCATCAATAGCCATGGGAGCCTGGGCTGGTCTTTATAATCACCTTCAAGCTTAGATCTCATGAAAAAAAAAATCCAGCATGGCAGAGATATACAGTGAGCAAAATTTCCTTCCTAGTCGTATGCCTCTGCACTGCCTGGAGCCCATGGTAAGTAAGGATAGCTTCGTCCCCAACAAGGCTGATAATTTCATTTGAGAAAGAAGGAGGAAAGAAGAATACAAATAAACAGTGGAGAAATAGTGGCAGGTAGAAAGCTGGACTTTTGGCCCCAGTGATGTTCATAGTAAATCCTGTCTGATCTCAGCCAGGTATAGGGGAACACAGGACCACCAGTCTTGATCCCCAGGCCTTTTTCCACTTTGGCCACTGTGGTAGGTAACATTTCTTGGGAAACAGACTACGGTGTGGAGGTTGCTGTGCAGGAGCTTCTGGAAGAGTGCTTCAGTAATGCCTACAAGGTCAAACGAAACATGATGAGACAGAAGAAGGAAAATTGAGGTGTTACTGTGGGCCTTAGACATCCCTTGGAAGTCTGCAGCATGGGCTTCCCTTCTTTGACTCAGGCTGTGGTGAAGGGGCTAGGCCTTTGAGCCAGTGCATTAGCCAGTATTTATAGCAAGGTGGCCCCCGAAGTGGGACTGTACTCCCAGGCAAGGCCATTCCTTTGGGTGAAAGCACTTCTTGAAGAGGGTCTCACTGTGAGCCCTTGACTGCATTTGACACAATTGGGAAGATAAATATGCTATGGAAGGAACCAGGGGTCAAGGTGATACACCATAGCATCCACTTCAGCTATCCACCATTACATGGGCAAGGTACCTTGTATCTTTGGTCCTCACCATCCTATTTATTTTTTTTAATTTTATTTATTTATTTTCTATGTGTACGAATGTACTGTCTGCATGTAGGTCTGTGCACCCGTGTCGTGTAATGCCATGGAGGTCAGAAGAGGGTGTCGGATTCCCCTGGAACTGGAGCTCTCCTGGAATTGGAGTCACAGATGGTTCTCAGCTGCCATGTGGGTGCTGGGGATCGAACCCAGGTCCTCTGCAAGAGCGGTCAGTACTCTTAACCACTAGGCTATCTCTCCAGCCCCAATCCTCACCATCTTAAACAATGTCATCAGCATTTATAAATGTCTACTTTATGTACATTGTTTTCTTGTATAGAATCTCTCTCCTTACTCAGAACCATTTGATAAGGTGTCAACACGCCAGCTCCTCTAAGGAGCCACCCTTAACTTCCACACACAATCAGTACGCTCGCTACCTTGCCTCTCTATCTCTATAACGTCAAAGTATTTTATAATAACTCTCTTAGACTCATCTCACTGTATTAAAATTGCTGTAGACAAAGACTCCCATCTTATTTACAGTTGTATTTTTAATTTTTCTTCCCCAGTGTGAAACTTTGGTGATTAAGCCATTACTTAAAAATGATTTTTTTTCCTTAAAGTGAAAGGATGGAAAAAAATATTCCAAGCAAATGGTACCAAAAAGAAAGCAGGCGTTGCTATTTTAATATCAGACTAAACAGACTTCAAAGTAAAAGAAATCAAAAGAGACGAAGAGGGCCATTACATCTTTATCAAAAGAACAATTGGCCATGAAGACTTCACAATCATGAATATATATGCACCAAACTCTGGTGCACCAAACTTTATAAAGACAATTCTTCAGGACCTCAAGGCACAGATTAACCCCACCACACTAATAGTAGGGGACTTCAATACCCCACTAAGTCCTTTGGACAGATCAACAGGACAAAGAATAAACAAAGAGACATCTGAACTGAATGATACAATATACCAAACGGACTTCACAGACATCTACCGAATCTTCTACCCAAACACCAGAGAATACACTTTCTACTCAGCACCCCATGGAACATTCTCCAAAATAGACCACATACTGGGACACAGAAAAAAACTCAACAAATACAAAAAGATTGAAATAATTTCATGCAGTCTATCAGACCGCAGTGCAATAAAGCTCAATATCAACACCAGGATAAGCCCTACAACATACAAGACCACATGGAGACTAAACAACACTCTCCTGAATAATGAATGGGTCAAGGAAGAAATAAAGAAAGAAATAAAAGCATTCCTGGAACTGAATGACAATGATAATACAACACAACAAAACACTTTAAAAGCAGTCCTAAGAGGGAAGTTTATAGCCCTAAGTGCCTACATCAAAAAACAGAAAGAGCACAGTGAATGATCTAACACTGCAGCTAAAAACACTTGAGAGACAACAACAAATGAACCCTAATGCAGCAGACAAGAAGGAATAACAAAAATCAGAGAAGAGATCAATGAAATAGAAACAAAGAAAACCATACAGAAAATCAATGAATCCAAAAGTTGATTCTTAGAGAGAATAAACAAGATAGACAGACCTCTAGCCCAGTTAACCAAAAGAAAGAAGGAACAACTCCAAATCAATAGAATCTGTGATGAAAGGGGAAATATCACAACAGACAATGATAAGATGCAGACAATCATACGGGAATACTTCAAAAACCTATACTCTACTACGTTTGAAAACTTAGAAGAAATGGATGAATATCTGAAATCCTGGGAATCGCCAAAGCTCAACCAAGAAGAGATCCACAGCTTAAACAGACCCGTAATACATGAAGAAATTGAAGATGTAGTAAGAAACCTCCCAACTAAAAAAAGCCCAGGCCCAGATGGTTTCATGGCAGAATTCTATAAAACATTTCAAAAAGACTTACAAACATTATTACTCAAATTGTTTAGAAGGATACAAACAGAGGGAATTCTCCCAAATTCCTTCTATGAAGCCAGCATCACTGTAATACCCAAACCAGGCAAAGATACTACCAAAAAGAACTATAGACCCATCTCATTAATGAACACAGATGCAAAACTTCTAAACAGGATACTTGCAAATCGCATACAGACCCACATCAAGAAGATCATTCATCATGACCAAGTTGGGATTCATACCAGAAAAGCAGGGATGGTTCAACATATGAAAATCAATAAATATCATCAAACATATACATGGACTGAAAGACAAAAACCACACAATCATCTCAATTAACACATTAAAAATGATTTTATCTGATAGTAGTATAGTGCCCTCTTTCTTTTGGTGTTTATATGGCTTAATTTTGTATCCAAAATTCAATGTTTCTGTATCTTTATAATTTAATTTTATGTCCTGTAATTTAATTCAACAACTTTTTTAGAACCCATCCTGATCATCTTCACATTTTAACTGTAGTATTTAAACCATTTATACTTAAAGGAATTAATGATATTTTTGTTAAAAGTAAACTATCTTGTTTTATGCCTTTTCATTAACATATGTTGATTATACATAACAGGCTTCATTTTGACACTTTTATGCACATGTATAATGTCTTTTTATCAAATTTACCCCCATTAACCTCTTATGTTCCCCTTCTGCTAATTCCCTTCTTCTTTCCTAGTCTGCTATCTACTTCAATTTGTTTATGTACGTATGTATGTATGTATGTGCACATATATGTATGTGTGTGTGTGCATGTGTTTTTGATGATCTAGTGAATTTCCTTATTGTTGCTTGCAGGTTTCCTTAGTGTTGCTTGCAGGGTCTGGGAGAAGGACTGTTTTCAGGGGCATGAGCTCCTTACCAGTGGTGGTTACACCACTGAAGAAAATCTCTCTCCTTTTCCTAATGACCATTAAGTGTGGGATCAAGAATGCAACCGTGATGTCATGTTCTGAAGATGACAATGACATTCTACCTCTCCAGTCTTTCCTCTACTTCTGACATGTTTTTTTATCCTGTGTTCTGTGTCATTCCTGGAGTTTTGGATGGTGATTTGGAAGTCTCATTTGTGCTGAGCATTCAACAGTCTATTTCCTCCATTTTGACCAGTTATGAGGTTCTGCTATTACCACTCCCCACTGCAAAGAGGAGTGTTTCTGACCAAAGCTGATGGTCATTAACCTACAGGGATTCAAGTAACTCTTTAGGCAGCAGTAAATAGACACATCATGGCCACTTAGCAAAACAATAGCAGCATATGCATTTTTTTTTGTTCCAGTAGATATCTGCTTCCCTTTTCCACATTTTCTGGGTTTTGGGGGCTAATTTTTCTCATTGCTTTCCACTTCTTCCTCTCCATTATTTTAGAAATTACCTATTCTTTTTTATTACTTTAGTAGTTACTCTAGAGACGACACCATTCCACCGTTTGCTTAGCGAGGTCCACTGTTAACCAATCCTATTTACTCCTTTCTAGAACGAATGCAAGGACTTTAGAATAATTTCATCACACTTCCTCTTCCAGTAGCCCTAACCCAGGCTTAGTTTGGTTACATGTAGTTGCCAAGGACTTGATCCTGTATATTTATAACCTTTGTGAGGGTTCATACTACATATTTTAAGGTCAGTGTTTAGGTTTATCCATGTATTTCACATTTTTAGTTCTTTTTTACTTTTTCGGAGACAGGGTCCTTCTATACACAATTGATCATATATAGTAACAGGTTTAATTTTGGCATTTTATACATACAATGCATTTTTTATCCATTTCATTCCTGTTATCCTCTCCTTTTCCACTGGACCATTGGTCTGGAAGTCTCTGCGTTGACCAGGATGGCCTGAAACTCACAGAAATCATTCTGCTTCTGCCTCCAGAGTGCTGGGATTAAAGCCACTAGGCTGGCTTCCTTCTCTAGTTTTTCATCCTACCCCACATCTCTAATCCTTCAGCCTAGTTTCTTGGCTGCAAATTGTTTCACTTTTTGTTCTCTGTAAATGATTGCATTTTACTTTCATGCTAGAAGGCTATTGTTCTGGGTATAGAATTCTATGATTGTTACTATAAAAACATTGCAACTTTATTTCTGGTTCTTTGGTTTTCATTTTTTGTGCTCTAGAAATTAATTGTCCCTTGAAGAAGTATATCTTTTTCTGTAGCCATTTTTAACACTTTAAACTTTTTCTACAGTTTTATGTAATATCACAATATATGGCTACTATAGTCTTCCTTTCATTTATACCTTTCTCCCTTCCTTTGGGATTCTTAATTCTTATGAATCTATCTTGAATAATTCCTAGTCATTTTAGCCATTAAAATACAAGTATTTCTTCTTTGCCCCACTTTTCTCTTTTTTTTCTTCCAAGTCTATAAAGATGTTAGATTTCTCCCTGTATGCTCTCTTCTTTGCTATTTTTGTTTCTGCTACTTTGTTTATTCTCACTGATATTCCTACATTTTCAATATTTATCTCTTTGTCTATTTTTGCCATTAAACTCATTCAGTGGGTTCTTTTAAAAATTATTTATTTACTTTCATTTTAAGTGTGTGAGTGTTTTGCCTGCATGCATGAAAGCATTCCATGCATGTGCAATGCCCATGGAGGTCACAAGACAGCACCAGATCTCCTAGAACTGGAGTTAAAGACAGTTGTTATCTGCCATGTGTATGTTGGGAACCAAATTCAGGTCTTCTTTAAGAGCAGCCAGTGCTCTTAACTACTGAGTTATTTCTGCAGCTTCATCAATTCTTAATTTATTCTTTTGCAAACAGCATTGCTCTCCCATTCAAGTTTCTTGCAATTTTGAGACTTTAATTTGATAAGCATAATTGTTTTTTTTTAATTTTTTATGCTTGTACTGTCTGCATGTAGGTAGGTGCACCCATGTTGTGCAATGCTGCAGAGATCAGAAGAGGGTGTTGGATTCCCCTGGAACTGGAGTTAAAGACGGTTAGCCAACATGTGGGTGCTGGGAATCAAACCTGGGTCCTTTGCAAGAGCAATTGGTGCTCTCAACCCCTGAGCAGCTCTGATAAGCATAATTCTTATAGATGATATTTAATAAATCCAATAAATGAAATTTTATTTATCTCCTGTACCATATTAATGTTTTGACTGGCTTATGTCCATAGCATTTCCTATAGGCCTCACTTTCTTTTTGTGTTGTACATATATTTGATAAATTACTTTTTTTAAGCACATAGTGATATTTTATTATACATTGAGGAACTGCTGTACTAGTTATCTTTACTGTTTTAATGTTATTTTATAATACTGATCAAGAAAAACATTTTAAAACTATTTCCAAAACTATCTGCTATTTATTTATTTATTTATTTTTGGTTGTCAGATCATCTTTTATTGCAAGAGTTTTTGGGATTCCACTGCACCACTGTGGATATCAATGATGTCATGAGGATGACAGCCATCTACATTGTAGCCCACAGATTGTGTAGTCCCCAGGATCTCTTTAACAGTTCCAGAACAACGGTATAAGAAGCTGGGTGTGGGTCTTTCAATGGCTGCTTTACTGTCACCTTACTCTTATCCATAAGTGAAAATCTTGTTGGAGTCTATCTTAAACTGGTTTTCTCTGAGTACTAAACCCTGGTGGACTCTGAGCTTCGAGTCTTCCTCCTTGAACTCTGTGAGGTCCCCCAAAAGCAAATACAGTCCCATAATTATTTCTTCCAGATCGGCAAATGCTGTTATATATATATGTGTATATGTTTATATATACACATATATATAGAATCTGGGACTTTTGTTTTCTTCCAGATTTTGAGTTGGCTCATTTCTCATTCTTTGGTGGTTTTGGAAGGTCAGGACTTAAAAATGTGTTTTGCTCAATTTTACTTTGTTTTGTCTCATTGGGGGTTTACTTTGAGGTAACTAGTCTACTACAGGAAGTAGAAGTTTGTTTTTACATTTCAGTCTTTAGCATTGTTCTGATCAGTCAGTATTTATTGAATGAATCTATGTGACATTGGAATCAAATTGCGCTATTTATATATTTTTTTCTTCAAGGAATTTATCATTTAGTAGGCAAATAAAACACATAAAAATAAGACTTTAAGGGATGGCCTAGTGGTTAAGAGCGCTGACCGCTCTTGCAGAGGACCCGGGTTCGATCCCCAGCACCCACATGGCGGCTGAGAACCGTCTGTGACTCCAATTCCAGGAGAACTCCAGTTCCAGGGGAATCCGACACCATCTTCTGATCTCCGCGGCATCGCACGACACGGGTGCGCAGACCTGCATGCAGACAGTACATTCATACACATAAAAATAAATAAATAAAAAATAAGACTTTAAATAAAACAGAGCTATATCCACAGTGTGTGTGTGTTAAACTCTCACACTTCCTTAGTGGAAGAATAAATTAATACACAGCCTTGAAGAAAAAATGCTAATATTATATTAATTAAGTGTTCACATAAAGAACATGTCTGAATACTTTGTAGGTACATACCCAAGTGCTCAAAAGTGTGTCTGTTGACATTAACAGACACATAGTTGTGGTTCAAGAGATTGGAAGTGGTCTAAATATCTAGTAATTTGGGACTGATTAAATATTTCTGATATAATATGTAATGTGATATTATGTAAACATTAAAAAAGGAATAGGAGATGATTTATAGGTATAAAGTGATTTGAATTGGTTTCTGTGGTATATTTAAGAGAAAATGAAGAAATAAGCAAGAAGCTTGATGGGGTATCTAATGTACTGCACACATTCACACACATTTGATTGGGAATTCATGGAGTATCTCCGAAAGGAACTGTGGATGCTGCTTATATCTGAGGAAGAGACCTGGAACGTGGGCACAGGGGTCTGAGGGTAACTTAGGTGTTCATGCTTTATGATATGTTATGTTATAGCTTGTGTATTATAGTGTATGCACATGCTTTTAACTATTACACTAAGACATTAAAAAGTATAAGGAAAGCAGAATACTAAAATGCTCCCCAGAGTGGTGGTCAGTTGATCTGAGCTGTAGATTAGTTTTGTTTTTCCTTTTAGTTTAAATTAAATATTATTATTGTTACTATTATTATTATTATTACTTTGTGTGTGTGTGTGTGTCCATGTGTGGAAGTAGAAGGACAACTTTTGAAATCAGTTCTCTTCTTCCACAGTGAGTACCAGGGATTGAACTCAGGTCACCAGGTTTGCTAAGTAAGCACTTTTACCTGCTGAGCCTTCTCATCCGGCCTGGCCCTGGGTTTGTTTTTACAGTCCTATGACCTTTCCAGAACTTGCTGTTCTCTTCTGTGAAGTGAGAGCACTGACCTAGATGATTTCCAAGGCCTCTTTCAAGTGAAGTTATTTATTTATATTCATTTTTGGAGTGCTGATGATCAAATCCAGGGCCTCACACTTGCCAGGCAAGCACACTGTCCGTGAGATACACCATCACCACCCCTTTTGATTTTAGCATCTCTGAATTCCATGGATTAACACAGAGGAACTTTTACTGCAGAAGTCCTTCAGTCAGGCAATGTCTTTGAAGATAATTTGACAAATCAAAGTATTGGGCAGAAGCAGTGGCTGCTGAGAATGCTAACCCTGCCTTTGGTTCTTGTTCAAATGCTGCACTGTGTGTTTCCTAAGACAATAAACTGAAATAACCGATTTGTTTGACTTCACAGTTTGAAACTGTGATTTTTAATATAACCTCACATCTGAAGTATTTCAGGCCTGTTTCTCTCGAGCATCGGATAGTTCTAGATCTCTAGCACACTGGCCGAAACTCATTAGCCCCTGTTTGCTGTACATCACAAGCTGATATCCTAAGTGTTTCCAGGTTTTATGCTCACTTAGATCTCCATGGCCAAAACAGTTAATTCAATGTTCTATTCAGACAATCTCATTTCCAGCTGGTCATCTAAGGTTATGATAGCAGAAACACCCCTCAGCTGTGACTCTAAAGAAAAAAAAGACTAATTCTTTACATCTAAACTGTGTTCAGACTAATGGTTGAAAAAAATCTTTTTAATTATAAAAACTATTCAAGTTTATTTTTCAAAGGTTCAAATAATATAAGATTAACATATGAAAGTCTTTTCTCCTTGATTCTAATTTTACTTTGGAGGTGATTACTACTTAGTTTCATAATGCATCTTCTTTTTTTTTTGGTATTTTTGAGACAGGGTCTCCCTTTAGTCCCAGCTAACCAGGAGCTCACTCTGTAGACCAGGCTGGCCTTGAACTAACAGAGATTCTCCTGCCTCTGCCTCCTGGGTGCTGGGATTAAAGGTGTGCACCACCATTCCTGGTACTCATAATGCATCTTCTTACACACATATACATATGTGCACATGCACACACATGCACATCTTACATTTACTGTTAATTTTTATAGTAATGAGATTGTGCTGAATATATCTTGATATAATTTGTTTTTATGCTTATCAATATGTTGTTCTTAGAGTACACATTGCTCAGCCACATTCTATAAATGACCCAGTCACACAGATATACCATCATTTACTTGTGTGTTTTCACAGTGGTGGGTATCTAGGGTTAATTTCCACCTCTGTTATGGGAAGCTGGGTTGCTCTGAACTTGGACATTTGACTAGAGGTTCTATAGAATCTTTTCCTAAAATTGGAGGAAACCTAACATTTTATGGTACTTTCTATAGGCCAGGTTCCACTGTGAGAACTTTAATAATATTCTCATAACAGCTCCTCAAGTTACCATATTTTTTTCTGATGATAAACTTATGACAAACTCTGAGAGCTAAGTAACTTTCTTGAGGTCTCATGGCTGCAAATGGAATTGCAGAATTGCAAAATGAACTCTGTCAGTCAAGAAAGAGTCTATGGTTAACTTATATACTCTGTGGCTTCCTACAACAGAAAGTTGGGGGAATCTGGCAATACATACACACACACACACACATCACACAAACATACACACACACCACACACTATATATATATATATATATATATATATATTTATATTATATATCTATATTTATTTATAAAGGCCTCTAGAGTCTAGTTTGTATTCCCAAATGTCCTTCTTCCAGTGTGGGGTCCTTCTGCTGGGAGCCTGGTTAAACTGTCAATACGTTCCCCAATCTCTTGGAGCAAGGAACACTGTCCCCTTCCTCCTCCTCCCAGCAGTCACCTGTTGCCAAAAGTTCCTTAGGTCGGCTTGGGATTCCTTACCTACTTTTCCATGTCTATGCTGGGACTTTTGGATGCTGTCACCTTTTGCATTTCAACACCAAGGGATCTAGCAGGAAGATCTAACCCAGCAAGTAAGTTCATTGCTATCACATTCCTTGTGGGTACCCAACAGGCAATGCCTTGTCAGTGAAAATAATTTTCAAGATCATTGATGTTTTGTTTGATGAAAATCACTCCTTTGAACACTCTCCTATTAGTCACCTATGATGTTTCATTTCTGACAATGTTATCATCAATGTTCAGTAACTGCACAGACTCGAAAGAGCCAGATTTCAACCTGTATTCAGTTGTAGTTCATGTGTTTGGAATGTAATTTGAAAAACAATACTAATCCACTTACAACCAAATTTCAGGTCTTCAACATTATAGAGGGTAAGAAACCTAAATGCAATGGAGTCGATTTATTTGCCATGTGTTGTGAGAGTATGCTCTTATGTTGTGAGTTGCAGGTATTTAATTCTGGGGGTATGGTTTACCTTGTGACATCCAAATATGCATAACAGTACTTAGGGGTCTCAATGGGGTCCTGCCTTACAAACAATTCACTATGGCTCTGGAGAGTGTATCTTCCTGCAGATGACTTAAACCAGCCAAGTTGCTTCTCATGCAGGAACATCACTCAGGGCTAGATGACGGTATCCAGCACGCATTCTGGTAATGCTAAGGAACTGCATTGCCTAGTGCTACTTCCCAGGCTATGAGAAGCTTGTGGTTCTCCAGGGAGCATTTCACTAGACTTCAGCTTAAACATTGTTTACACAGGAACATTGATTTCCTCTTCTAAGAGCTGTCAATCCTATGGCATTAGCCACATCTGCCAAGCAATGCCATCGGCTCTCAACCAGGAGGCAAACACAAGAGCTGGCTCTGGGGTGGGAGCCACGGCCATACTGCATGGGAACTAACTAGAAATAAAAATTCCTGGCCCTATCCTAGATCTCTGGGTGGTTTGGATGTCAGCCAAAAGTGTGAGAACTATAGCTCTACTCTAATATACCAGAATCTTTCTTTTTCCCCACCCTATATTTTTATATCCATCTTTACCTTAGTAACATTTCCTGTCATGAACTGACTCTCTAAATGCCTTTGAAACTGACCTGTTGACAAGGGTTCATCCTGACTTGTAGTGTGCTGGTAAAGGTTTAACAACAGGCTTGGGGAAGGAGGACTTGATATGTGGCCCTTAACAGAGTCTATGACATAAATGCTACCCCAAGAGACTTTCATGACATTTCTAACTAGGAGTTGAGAAGATACCATGTGTAGCTTAAGCGGGGGTATAACCGAAGCCAAGTCCAACAGTCTATGGAGGATACCGCTATTTCTTTTTTTTTTTTTTAATTTTTTTATTTTTATTTATTTCGGTATGTGTATCAATGTACTGTCTGCATGCAGGTTTGTGCACCCGTGTCGTGCAATGCCGCGGAGGTCAGAAGAGGGTCTCGGATTCCCCTGGAACTGGAGTTCTCCTGGAATTGGAGTTTCAGACGGCTCTCGGCCGCCATGTGGGTGCTGGGGATCGAACCCGGGTCCTCCGTAAGAGCGGTCGGCGCTCTTAACCGCTAGGCCATCTCTCCAGCCCCGGATACCGCTATTTCTAAAGGCATGGCTTGAATGTAGCCCAGTGGAGGCTACTTCCTTTTTTCTTTTGGTTAAAGTTTGCAGTTTAGGTTGAGTTATTGTTTGAGGCTATTTGTTGAATCATGGGATAGGTTGAGTTATTGTTTGAGGCTATTTGTTGAATCATGGGATAGGTTGAGTTATTGTTTGAGGCTATTTGTTGAATCATGGGATACTTTTTTTTTTTTAAAGTGACTGAGATACTCAGTTGATACCCTTTAAGATCACTGAAAATGCTTTAAACTAGCTTATTTGGAATGCCACATAACTACCGGATTCAACCTTTGCATCAGTATTTGGTAATTTTTTCTCTGTGAAATGCTGCTTGGTTGTTTTAAGCCCTTAAACAATATATCTTCTCACTACCCTCTTTTCATGTCTTACCTGGGAGTGTTCAAGCATGCTTGCTTCATGAACAACTTAGTAATTCTTTTTTGCAAGGGTGACTACAACCAAATGCCACAGATCAGGTTGTTTAAAGAACAGGCATTTGCCCAACATGGTGACATGCCTTTAATAGCAGTGCTCCTGAGGTAGAGGCAGGCAGATCTCTGTGAGATGGAGTCTAGCCTGATCTACACAGCAGGATCTAGGCCTACTGGGGCTACAGGGAGACCCTGTCTAAAAATGACAACAACTCCAAATCAAAGCATAACAGGTATTAATTTTGTTGTAGTTCTGGAAGCTGGAAATCCAAGATCCAGGCTTTACCTGTGTGGTCTCTTTTACTGGCAGACGATGGCCATTTTCTGCCTGGATCTCACATGGTCAGCCTGCCTGGTGTCTCCCTGTGTACCCAAATTTCCTTTCTTTAAAGTAAAGACATCAGTCATAGAACTCATAATGAATAGCCTCTTTTATTTTTTTAAAAATTTTTTTTATTAATTTTATTTATTTCTGTATGTGTACAAATGTACTGTCTGCATGCAAGTCTGTGCACCCGTGTCGTGCAATGCTGCGGAGGTCAGAAGAGAGTGTCGGATTCCCCTGGAGCTGGAGTTCTCCTGGAATTGGAGTTTCAGACGGTTCTCAGCCGCCATGTGGGTGCTGGGGATTGAACCCGGGTCCTCTGCAAGAGCGGTCGGCGCTCTTAACTGCTAGGCCATCTCTCCAGCCCGAATAGCCTCTTTTAAAGACTTCATCTATGAATACAATTATATTCTGAGATGTTAGGACTTCAACATAAGAATGGGGAGTACCATTCAGTATTATAGTAGTACAGCCACTATCTTAAGGCATTAATAGTACACTAAGAAAGGAAACTGGCAGTTGTAGATTTGGAGTGTATTACACATGCACATATGATAACTTTCATCTGAGAACTAATAAGCTGATTATAACCTTTGAAAGATGCCTCTTCTACCTTTTCCTTTGTCTCTCACCACTTTACTGCGTGAGGATTTGTGCATGAAATGTGTATCACAAACTCATGTGTTGAATGCTTGGTCTCAGGCTAGTAGTAGTATTATGGAAGGTGTTAGAAACTTTGGCAAGCAGTCTTGTTGGAGCTAGTAGATGACTGGGGATGTGTCCTTAAAGGGTATATCTAAGATGAAGGCTCCTCCTTTCACAATTCTGAGATGGTGAAGATGATGACCACTGAGGTGATGTCTTGCCATTTTGTCCAGATTGGCCTTGAACTCACCTCACTGTTCTCCTGGCTTAGCACCCAGAGTGTACCACCATGTCTAGCTTGAGGTTATTTTTTGATTTGATGATTGTTTGAACAACAGGAAATGAAATTCAGTTGTATAAAGTTTGCAAAGGCTTTGGGGTGTCTCTGCTGGGGAAAGGCAGACAATGAAGGAACTGAGAGTGTTTTGGGTTGAGAAATGATTCCACTCTAGTCAGAACTCTGGCCAGGGTGAGCAGAATAACATGTCACCTTAAGTCCGACTTCTGCATTTCTTTTTCTTGTTGGTATCCTGTCATCTTAAATCTTGTGGTGACAAGAGTGACTCACAGGACAACTCCCAACACACAGTAATACGCTGAGTTTTGTTACATTACATGTCATTTTTCTGTTACTTTTTGTATCATTATCAGACTTTTAAAAATTACATTTTTGTTTCTTACATTGAAGTTCTTTCTTATTTTGTCAGTCAAATTTCCTTTAGAAACTCTCAGAATAATTTCAACATGCCTCCAGGGCATAGGTTCCTGTATAATAGCATAACTAGGTGGTTATTGGCGCCCAGCCTAGCACAGCGAGGCATGCTGTTATTACACAATTACACATATCCTGGTGTATGTCTTATTACGTAATTGTTCTTCCTAGTCAGTGATGCTGCTGAAAGCAGTTACGTAATTCCTGTTCAGTTCATGGGACTCTAAAGGGCGGAAGTAAAACTGAGCCAGCCTTAGGGGCACTGAGAGCGTCAATACTTTGGATGGCAAGCAGCCTCTCTGATAGGCAACATTCTCCAATTGAACTGACACATTTTGGCCTTCTAATGCAACAGTGCTCCCTCTTTTATGTTTTTTTGTTATGTTTGCCTTTTTGCAGCCATCAAGCAATAGTGGCAGCACATGCAATTTGCTCACATATTTACGTTTAATATTTTTAATGAGGTGAATTCAGTAAACAGTGGTGATATTTCTAGGAAGACTTGGGAAACTTATTCTGTGTGCCCAAGAGTGTGATACATTTTAAAATATTTTACTTATGCTTTATATGTATATGAGTGTATTGTCTGCATGTGTGTAAGTACACCTATGTTGTAGCAATATCCACAGAGGTCAGAAGAGGGCATTGGATCCCCTGGAACTGGAGCTATAGATGGTTGTTAGCTGCCATGCATGTGCTGGGATTTGAGCCTGAGTTCTCTGTAAGAGCAACCAGTGCTCTTAACATTGAGCTATCTCTCCAGCCTAGTGACATTTTGAATGAGTAAAATGAAAAAAAACTAGAAGAAAAGGCTAATATTTTATGCATTTGTGCACTCAGAGGCAGTGTGGCTGCTCCATTATCTGTGGGGACTCTTTGTCCTCTTCTAATGGGTACTAGGGCTTGATGTGCTCATCTTCACAGGAGACTGCCAAGCTGCGGGGGAATTGTCAAACTCCTTATGGAGGTGATCTAATGGGGGTCACTAGTGTGGTTTAAGTGGTGTGCTTGGGTGACATGACGGGATGGATTGTGATAGTTAATCATCATTGTCAACTTTAATGAATGGCTTGTTAATTATATGGAACCTACTCCTTTCTTCCTCATTTTCCAATTTTTCCTCAAATTCCAAAGGAGCTTCCAGTTGTTAAGTGCAGCAGCACCTTGCTCATAGGTCAAAATGTCAAGAATTTGATTTGGTTTGGGCCGGGCATGGTGGCTCATGCCTTTAATCCTAGCACTTGGGAGGCAGAGGCAAGCGGATCCTTGTGAGTTCAAGGCCAGCCTGGTCTACAGAGTGAGTTCCAGGATAGCCAGAGCTACAGGGAGACCCTGTCTTGAAAAGACCAAAAAAAAAAAAAAAAAGAATTTGGTTTGGAATGAACAGGTTCCTTCTGAGTGGTAAGTCACCCTTCGATACCAGGGTCTTCTCTTGAGACCACACACAGCTAAATCTATCTCGAACAGGACTCCATGCAGGGCACGTCTTGAAGCATTGGAAACTGCTGTGGATTCTGATGTTTTCATGTGAAAAATAATAAAGTTGTTATGAAATCTTGGTATCAATGATGTAGTGAACTATAAGGTCCCTGAGTACAGGATCATGTCATCAATTTTTTTGTTACAGTCAAAATCAGGAGTTGATATACAGAAGGCACTTACCATGTGACATTGTTCATGTTTTTGATGGTTAATTTTATGTGTCAGTTTGAGCAGGCCACCATACTCGGATATTTTTGTTAAACATGCCTTGATGTTGCTGTGAAGGTTTTCTTTTTAATTTTATTTTATTATTTATTTTAGGTGAAATTTCTCCAGGTAAAGTGAAGACTATATGTGATGGTTGATTGTGCTGCTAAGTGGGTGGGCTTCATCCAATCAGTGTAAGTCTTAAGAGACTGACACATTCCCTTACTCCCCAGGAAGAGGGGATCTTCCAGCAGACGTCGTTCAGACTAGAGTTGCATGATTGCTTCTTCTCCAGGTCTTCCATGTGCTGGTTCTCCTTGCTAGCCTCTGTGTGTGTGTGTGAGACAGTTCTGTTTGAATAAACAAATGGAAGAACAAACCAACAGACACATCTGCTTCTCTGCTTTCCTTTGATGCCTTTTCCCCCAATTCCATGGAGGTCTGAGAGGCTGCTTTGCTAAGGCAAAATCTGAGTCTTTGCCCTAAAAATATCCCAGTCTTTCCTTTAAAAAGAGCATGAAAACCTCATTGAGACTGACATGGGTGACAGGATAGAGAGGGAAGATCATTCTTGGGTGGTGGGAGGATTCAACCAGCCTTTTCGAAATCCTTGGTTTTTACATTTTCTGTTAACGTCCAGTGTAGAAATTATTGGCTTGATTTAAATGCCTTTGTTGGCTTCCAAAGACCCATCGCCACCATCACAAGCGGCTCGACCTGCCATGGGCCCAAGAGAATGAAGACCACTTTTCAGCCTGATGTGATTTCTAACAGCTGAGATATTAAAACACTGAAAAACGGGGTTTGTAATGGAAATGCTGACAGACTATTAACTATAGCAGCACTACTCTAATAAATGGAATGGCTTGTCATAATCTCTAGTTCATAAATATGCAAATACAAGGCTAGGGATCTGCTCCAAAGGATGTCTCTATAATTTTAACTGACCTTTACTGATACCAAATGAGCCTGTTGCTTCTGTTTTTGTACACTGGATATAAAGTACAGGAAACCCAACTGCCTGTCGGCCTAAAGTATATAAAGTTTGAGCTGCCAGCTACTAAACTCTGGGCCCAGACTCCATTTCTCTTCACATTCACACTCTTTATTGACATTTTCATTTTTTTCCCCCAGGGGGTGGAAGCTGAGTGGGGGTGAAATCAAACATTGTTCATCCCCCCCTTTCCCCCCACATTATTTCCACATGTCACAGTGCCTGCCCAGCCAAAATTCATGGATCGCCTCAAGGACAAACAGGCCATCTACACTGAATTATAAATTTGAGTTTTATCCAGTTTTCTGCTTTTGGACCAAATGGGCAGCAAATCCAGTGACTTCATATTTAATAACCTAGATGTCGTTTGTCCTGTGTCTTTCAGCACAGAGTAAAGAGTTGGATAGCTAGCTGTGTTCAGATTTTTTTCCCTCTAATTATTTTAAGCTATTCAGCCTGGTATCCGAACTATTGATGCACAGCCAAATCACCAGCAGGGGAGAGATCTGTCCAATCCAGGAGCTAAATGAGTCACTGAGAGTCAATCTGTTTTTCCCTTGCTGCTGGTGTTTCCGCAGCCCCCAGCCTCTCCCTCTCTGCTTAGAGCTGCAGGCTTGGGTCTCATTGGCTTTAGTCTTCCCCCATTTCTGCCTCAGCCCAGGTCTGCTGCAACTGTGGATGGGTTCTGATAGGCTGGCTGTAGAAGTCTAGGGTCTCAATCATGCTGTGGTTGAAACTGAGCTTTGACAGAACATGGAGATACCTTGGCCTTGTTAATTTGCTTCTCCAATAATATGTCACCTGACTGGGAAGGAAGGGGAAATATTGGAAATAGAGGGGAAGGCCTGTTGACTAGTTACCACACACCCATTCCTGCGAAAAGTCCTACTTTTCTCAAGTGAAGTGTCCAAGGACATTTCTCAGAAGAGACTCAGACACAAATAAAAAATTAATTAAAAAAAATCAATGTAGGTGGATAAATGTGTTGACATTGAGGGGGGGATTCTGTGAAGGGGTTGGGAGGGAAGGAGGCTGGCCGGCATGCATTAGCTATCTCCCAGCACTGGAGAGAAAGCTCAGTGCTTTGACTAATACATGTATCTTTTTCCAATGGAAACATTTCATTTCCAATAATATTTATCAAAGCTAAAATTCTTGCACTCTTTCTGATAGTATCAGTATTCAATTTCATACATAGATACAGCTAAGCTAAGGATGTCGCCTAGGATTACAAAAAAAATTACTCTCATGGTAAATGATGAAATTAGCAGGCAGTTGTATCCTGAATTTTGCCATAAGCACTGTTTTTCCTGTAACCAGTGCCTTAAGGACTGCGGGACACCTAGGCTCCTAGAGCAGTTTTTCTTTGAATGAATGAAGTCCTTTACAAATTGATAGAGGAGTTGATATGGTATTTGAGAAGGAATGCATGTGCTTGCACACACACACACACACCACATACACAGACACCAACACACACAAGTGAACACACACACGCATGCACATACAATCCTACTGCAATCAACTGAGTTGTCTAATGTGTTCAGGATTTAAAGAACGCAGATGTCCTTCATAAACAGGGATGGGTGGGAGTGAGAGGGAGAGAAAGTCTGATTAACTGATTTTCAAATAGAAACATCGTAGAGAAAAAAAAAAGTCAACAAACAGGCCGAATTGTTCTTCATGACAGGGAGCCCTCAGAGGAGGGAAAGCCTGGCTCCTGGTGGAAACTCAGTCCAGCTCTTGAAGTTCTCAGGAACTCCACCTTTCTGCAGACTCCCTCCAGGTTTCCATCTATCTGTTCCTAGCTAGCAGAGTGGTGTATGAAGTACAGGAAAATCTCTCCCTGAATTCCAGCCTCTACTGGTAAACGCCAAGGTCACTCTGACTGTGAGATGAGGTACTGAGATATTCAGGTTTGGGGTGAGTGGATTTCCAGATTCCAGATCTTCTAGAAGATTTGGAGAGCATTCCCAACATCTAAGTCAGAAGTAATTAACTAAAACATGAAGGGCCTACTCTTTTCACATTTTGAACTGTAGATCACTTAATACAGAGCATGGAGCAACAGATTTTTAGATAATTATTAGCACAAAACAGTCCCATTATTTGAGAACTTATGCAAATGTTGCACAAAGAGGTTTGATAGTGATTTAAAAAAAATAAATCTTTATTACTACATCAAAGATACCCAGAGAAACTTGGTTACAGATGAAAAATTCTGTTACATTCACTTAAAAAAAAATGTACAGCCGGGCATGGTGGCACACGCCTTTAGTCCTAGCACTTGGGAAGCAGAGGCAGGCGGATCTTTGTGAGTTCAAGGCCAGCCTGGTCTACAGAGTGAGTTCCAGGACAGCTGGGGCTATAGGGAGACCCTGTCTCAAAAAGACCAAAAAAAAAAAAAATGTACAATCTAGTGTTGCTTAACTCCACCAAAAACCAGCTTCTTGAGCTTCAAAGTCTTCTATAAAATGTCCTATGGAGTCTAGTGCCTTTTGGTTTAATGCTTACAAGGATCATTCATTGCTAGTTAAGAAAATTGAAGATAACAACCATAGCTTGCAAGCATTTTGAACAATGTAAAATGTTTCCCCTATGGGTGTAGCTTTTAAGGACCACATGGGGATTCATACCCCTCAGAGTTCAGTCAGCAAAGATGCTGTTCTGAATGTGTCAATCCACGATGATTGTCCCTGAGCTCCCTATGCTAAGAATCTGAATGTGCCCATCAAGTGGGCTCACCTGTGCTGGGGGTCCAACTTGTGTGGAAAGTCGTTAAGGGGATGGGTGAGGAACAGGGCATCTGTGCAAACGTTGTGACATTTGCCTTTGCTTTTTACTTCTTAAGAATCCTTTGCATTTCCTACCCTGTGACTCTCTGGCTTTGGTACCCTCACTTTCTTTTCTTCAGCTTGTCTTCCTAATTCAGTGCTGAAGATGATCAAAATATAGAGTTTCTTCTACCCCAGAGGTTGGCATTTCTGCAGGCATGAACGAGCTTAGCGTTCAGGGACCAAGCTTTGAACACAAGAAATTTCTTTTTTTTTATTTATTTTTTATTGATGCTTTATGCATTTCATACATCATTTTCCAATTCAGAAGGAATTTCTTTAATGATCACACTAGGCTATATAGACTTCTCAAGCAGACAGAGTTCTGCCCCTGCCATTTACCAGCTTTGAGTCTTTGGGAAAGTCATTTTAACCTCCTTCAATCCAAGTTTCCTTTTCTATAAATCAATAATAATCCTGTCTTATCACTCAAAGGACTTGACCAAAGTATTGCTTGTAAGCCATCAACATATGCATGTGTGAGAAAAGTGTGTATTTCACCTAGCATTTGTACTTCAGGTACCATTTCACTGTATATACATAAATAACAAAGATACAAAAAAGTAACTGAAGAGATTACCAAATAAATAGAAATTAATGTAGTATTTTCTTCCTATCACACACAAATCCTGTATGAATAAACCACTCTGAGAACTATCTACATGCAATGTGCTTAGTACATTGCCTGGAATAAAGCAGCTTTTGGGTCATGTTGGGTTATTATTTACTTTCTTGCCCAAGGAAAAGTCCAATTAGAGGGCTTCCAGCCACCACTGCAAAGGGGAGCAGTTACTTCCATTTTGGCTTTGTTCTTAAGTGGCTGAACTTTGAGTCAGGTTTTTCTAATGTGAACAATTTCTGTGCCCCACTCTGGTCAGCATCCTCTCCAGCTCAGAGTAGTTGTACTGTTATAATTATTCTTCATAGGCCTCGTGCTCCCAAGAAGATTGATGGCTTCTATCCCTCAGACAGGTGATACAGGTAGAAGACTTGTGTCCTCAGTGTGGGGCTGGCTTCTTAGAAGAATGAAAACTGTATCCTAAGAATCTGTGTATGTGGAGTAGAGAGTAGGCTCTGGTTCAAAATCAGGTGAAAGGATCTGTTCTTTTTCTTAATGATTTGTACTGTAATCACTACTTCCGAAGTCACCGCCTATCACATGTAATGGTTAAGACTCATTGTCTTTAAATTTTATTGTTGTGGTTTTGAGTATAAGTCCAAACATTTGTATAAATACTCATGCTGTAGATGCTTGTAATGTCTCATTCTTCTGCCTAAATACTGAGCCACATGTGCACCTAGTATCTCTATAAGCATCATGACCTGCATTAAGCATAGGTTGGGGATGGCTTGAGACTATCATGGGACCCCTCATACTTTTCAATGATCGACCTTTGTCTTCTGGAGTTCTTTTACTTTTAAACAATGTAAAATCTTAAAAAATTCTTAAAACAATGTGATGTTTCTAAAAGCATAGAAGGAAGAGAAGAATAGGAATTGGCACTCATTTTCACAAAAGCGAACAGTTAGTTTGTAAAATCTGCTTTGGAGCCATGAGTATCGAGTCTTAGAGATTTCCTTTATGTTCAACTGTCCTGGTTGCCTTCACTCTTCATGGAGCATGAAACCTGAATGTAGAGATTGGTGACATGTGTCTGTGCTCAGGATGTCGTTAGGCAGTTTTGATTCTCTATTTCTGTTCACAGAGAAAACCACATTTCCTGGTCCTATGGGGAACTGTGACTGGTTCTAGCCAATGGACTTTGAACAGAGATGGGATGATGCTTATTCCTGGCCAGGCAGATAGGAGTGCGGCCAAAACCTTCATTGACTCTTCTTCTTTCTGCTGAGGTACTTGGCCTAGGGAGGGCAGTTTCCTTTGATCTGGGTCTCAGTATTTGTGGGGTGCTTCTTTGGCCTGCATACCCACCCGAGAAGCCTTTTGCACAGAACACTTCATTAACCTGTGGTAAGTACATATTGAAACAAAATGAAACAAACTTTTGACAACTCACAGGGATTTTAGGGTTAATTTGTTACATTGGCGTAATCCATTATTCTATTTTTTTTTCTAGATGAAGCCAGGGTATTTAGATCTTTCTCCAAAGATGATCTATGAGAAATTCTTGAGTAAAGTTCTGAGACACGACGCCATTAGGTGCCTAAGGTGAGAGCATCTTATTAACAGATCAGGGGAAAGGAAAAAAAAATGCCTAGAATAAAAACAAATGTCTTGCCAGCTGACTTTGTATCATCAGATATTAGGGGCAGCAATGCATGGGAGTCAGCTACCGAATCTGAACTCCAGTGGATGTTTTCCTTCATTAAAGAATGAGGCAGTCTCCATTGAGGCTTTCCAAAGTCAGGAGTGACTTTTGAAATTGAAAAGAAAAACATTTTAAGAAGAGATGATCACTTAACTCTCCAAGAAAGAGGTCCAGAAGGATGAACCTCAAAGACGGTATCAACCCATGACCGCGCCTGATCATTGCACACTGTATCGTTCATATATATACATATATATTGCAATGCCACACTATACTCACAAACTTGTGCAATTACTGTGTGTCAATTAAAAGTAAAAAAAAAATTAAAGCTATTCAAAAGGTTCCATTGTAACATCTTTCTTCATGGAGCTAATATGCCATTTTACAATAATCTTAAACTGCCAACTAAAAACCTCATAGTATAAAACCCTTACAAGTAGCATGAATATAATAAATAATCCAAGTTGGAAAGATGGCGACATCCCCAATAGCCTGGGAGTGATGGTGGCATTGTGAATCGAAGGCTGACTTGTTGATCCGTGAGGCTCTGGGAGACATACTTTCAAGGCAGCTTTCTCCGTAATCTTAAACACTTGACCTTTGAGTCTGATATTCATCAGTATTATTAGATTAGATGATTAGTTATTAAATATACTGTCTCCAGTAAATAGGTAATTTTATAATGCAATGGCCCTCAGCTTTTCCAGGGCATGTTCCCACGACATTTAGAGTTAGAGCACTGAGTTTTTTTGTAGAGGAACATTTAACCCTTTCTATGCACTGGAAGAATGGCTTTCCATTCAAACTGCCTGAATATAGTCCCGTCTCTAATTCAGAATACCATGTGGTGTTGAGAAATATAGAACTAGAACATCATACTTTTTTTTTTGTTAAATATGTGCCCACAGAATAAGAGCAAATAACATTTTTGTCAGTGATGAGCGAGGTGTGATAGCATACTTAAGTCCGAACTAGCATTTGTTGGGTGTTTGAGAAAAGCTAGTGTTGTTTCATAACCCAAAGCACACAATACTGGACTTTCACATATCTCTATTGCTTCTTGCAAAATCTTGCCTGGCAGGAAGGAATGGGGATAGGGAGAGGAGGAAGAACAGGCCCCTAGGACAGGATCTAGCATGTTTCAACTCCTTCATATGTACCAAACACTGTACTAGGCAATTTATATACCCAGACTCATGGACTTAGCCCCTAAATAGAAATAAAGGTTGTTATTTATTAGTCCTCATTTTGCATTTAAGGAACTTGAAGCTCAATAAAGCTAAACTAGCCTAAGACCAAACTGGCAGGGTAATTGAATGGGGATTTAAATGGAGTTTATTGACTTCAAGGTCCTTGCCCTTTCCCATAACTCACAGCCTTCCTTTCATTAAATGCCTACTATGTGTGTAGATGCTATGTTATTCATATTGATAAAAGAGCAAATATGATCAGGAACATCTAAGTATCAATCTGAGATATATATATATATATATATATATACACATATATACATAAATATATATATAAAAATATTATATATATAAATTTATATGTCGCGCGCAGCAGTCTCCCGCACAGAACTTCACCACAGACAGCAGGATTCTTCTGCAGCAACTTTATTGTGTACAGCTCTCTTGTGAGAAGGACCCCGAAATGGGGCAGAAGCCCTGCTTATATAGCAGTCTAGGGGGCTTGTGATGCTCTGGATGGTGCACCATCCGATCCTCATTTGCATACCAAAGGCGTGGGCTCGAACATCCTGTGGTTAATGAGCATCTGTTTATCTTAGAGGAGGGATAAGGAGGGGAAGGGCAGGATGAAGATAAGCCTGGAATGTCCTGTGGGCTGGAGCATCCTGAGGCTTATCTTACGTGGAGGAAGTAAAGTGAAACTACCTTCCTTGCTCGATGGGCGGGGGTGAGTTTCACGAACTCTAGCACAGGCTTTCTTTAACGAAGCAGGCTACCACTATAATATATATATATATATATATATATATATATATAATTTTTTGAGACAGGATCTCATACATCCCATGTTGGCCTTAAACTTGTTGTGTAGCTGAAGAGGACCTTACATGTCTGTTTCTCCTGACTCTACCTCATAAGCACATGGATTACAGGTGAGGGTCAGCATGCTTAGCTATCAGATGTTGTTTTAATTTAGTGCCTACTGTGTCCCCAACAGCACAGTGTGAAGAATACAAAAGAAGTATGGAGACACAATGGTTGTCTCCTCAAACCAGAAGCTATAGTCTGCTTGAGACAGCAAAACAAGTCAAATACAATTCCTAGGGTGAGCACTATGAATGGTAAGTGCCCAAGCTCCCAGAGATATTGATGGGCGGGTCTAGAGGTGATTAATAAAATATAGGGAAATGGTTTGGTTAGAAAGAGCATTTGAGAAATAGAATGTGGGAAGGTGGGACTCAGGCCCAGGGCTGATGGGGGCGGGGTGCCCTGACTGGGGAGTAGATAGCCTCTTGATTCCTCCCAGTCTCTGCTCAGAGTTGGTGCTCTGTGCTGCTCCCTCACTGCCTTGGCTATGCTGAGCACACTAAGGTAATTAACATGCGATACATGTGATAGATGATAGCTAGATCAGCACAGAGGTAAGGAATTTGGATCCAGATAGGACAATTAAATGTTCTCCTGTTGTTTAAAATTCTTTCTTTCTTTTTTATGTGTATGAATGTTTTGCTTACATTTATATAAGTGCACCTGTGTGTGTAATGCCCATGGAGGACAGAAGAGGGCATCAGAGGCACTGAAATTGGAGTTAATGATGGCTGTTAGCTGCCATATGGGTGCTGGGATCCAAACCTGATTCTTCTGCTAGAGCCACCAGTGCTGAGCCACTGACCCATCTCTCTAACCCCTAAGCATTAGTAAAAATATCTGGGTGTGCCTGCCTTACCAGTGCTGGGGCGGTAAGGCAGGCACATCTTTTGAGATTGAGGCCAGGCTGGTCTATATAGTGAGTTCCATGCTAGCTGGGGCTGCAGGAAGACCCAGTCTCAAAAAGACTAAAAAAAATATTTAAAGTGTGTGTGTGTGTGTGTGTGTGTGTGTGTGTGTGTGAGTGTAGTGCTGGTGCCATGGGATGCATGTGGAGATCACAGCACAACTTTAGGAATCAGCTCTATCCCTCCATGATGTGGGTCCTGGGGACTGAACTCAGGTTGTTACCTTTACCCACTGAGCCATCTCGCCAGCTCTAATTAAACATTCTTGATTGAGTTTGTAGACAAGGTAAAAATAGTATTGAGGAATGGGTTAGGATGGTTTACGACCAGGAAAACTGAGGGATGGAGTGTGTTCCAAGGAAGAGGGAGGAATAAAATGTCAAAGGGACAGGCCATGGCAGAAGTATGAGGAAAGAGGGAAAGGGAAATGGGAAGCAGTACTGGATGGAGGGAAAGGGAAACAGGAAGTAATACTGGGTGCAGGGAAAGGGAAATGGGAAGCAATACTGGGTGCTGGGAAAGGACAGACTTATGGAATAAGAAGTTTGTTTTTAGACAGGATGGAGATTTTTTTTCATGATTTTAAATTATTATGGGCTGAAGTATAGCCCAGTGTTAGAGCTCATGAGTTTCTGGGTATGATGCCCAACACAACAATAAATAACAGACAAACAAATAAATGAATAATTAAAAACATTATGTTGAATATTAAGTGATAGCAAGGCCTTCATCAGACAGGATTTTAAGTATTTGATAAGGGTCTGGGAGAAAGGAGGATGATGGGACAGATTCAGGAAATCAGAGTCCAGATGTGTGTGGGTGAACAATTGCCTCATAAACTCCTAGAGATTACAGTTCCTGCCTGAAAGCCACAGGGAAAGTTTGAGATATGAAATGATCCACTTGATTTAATTCACCATGAGATTTCCTAAGGCCTTGGTGTGTGATTTCAATCTCCGATTAATCAAATTAAATTAGATTTTGAAATGTCTTGACTGAGGGTGAGTGATTCTCAAAGATTTCAACCTTGATTGAGTTGACTTTCTTCCTTGAAGCACACATAAACACACACACACACACACACACACACACACACACACACACACACACACTCTTCCCTAGCTGTTCTGGTAGCAGTATATTATCAGATGATTCTTACACTCAGCGTACAGCCAGAACAATGGTTGGTGTCCTTATCAAAGCACAGCACACGGGCCCAGAGACAAGGTACATAGCCCTGCTGAGCCATGGGCCAAGCCTACAGGATGACTCTTAACACTAGACCTCAACCCTTTCTACTGAAACAAACCCATCCATGAACATCTCCTCCCTCTTTATCCCAAACAACTTGATGGCCAGAGACTCTCTTGTACACAGGAGATTTTTACATTGTTTCCAAAAATAAAGGGATAAACTTTCCACTTCTACATTTTCTTTTTGTCAGGATAGCTACAGGAGCACAGAGATCTGTATTATCCTGGGGCAGAGAATACTCTGGGCCAGATCTTGCCCATTTTCATAACCATCATGGGGCATGCACGGTTAGCTCAGAATCCTAGAGATCATTTGGCATATTTACACAGCTCAGATCCACACTGGTGCGTCAGGATGGTTTAAGGTTTAGGGAACAGGTTCTCCTACTGACAAATAGCATAATTAGGCATAATGTCTTAAGTGAACATATTAGCTTGGGCTTTTAACTGTGTGCAAGCCTCGGCTTCCGCAATAACAACCTAATCTCATGTGGGAGCCATCTCAGGCTTCACTTGAACACAGTCAATGTGTGTCCACCCGCAGATAATGCTTGGAATGGTTTTATTTATATCGTCCTTGTTAGTCATGCAGTCTGTGCGCCAATAAAACAACATTATTCTTATCTCCTCAGAAAGTTTAATTTATTAGCAATTAAAAGCTGATATAGAAAAGGGCCAGGCACCAGAAGAGGCCCTTCGTAGCTCAACACAGCCCCTATGGAGCCACTGGTGGGGGCAGCTCTCTCAGATAACTATGTCCCCACATTTGCTGGATGGCTGCGCTGCCTTGTTTTTGAATAGTTTACCAGTGTAAGGATTAGCCTGCTGTAATTAAATAAGATAAAGCAGCCAAGGAGCTCTCTGAAGCACCCTGTTGTAACTTGCTGTGCTCAAGCTCTTGCCAGAACCTATCCTTTCTACTGCTCCTGCCCCTCTCCTGTCTGGCTTGTTTTGGGGGCAGGTTACCTCTGGGCCAGGCTCCTGCTATGGCTGAGCGTTCTCAGCAGGAGAATGTTTCATCAGAGTATCTGGTGCAGGAAGTTCTAGTTTGAACAGGGACGGGCCTGACCACGTTCCTGGTCATCTTAGGGTCAGGGAACTTAAGAATAGCGAACCTGAACTGTTCTGCCAAAAAGCATACTCTTTGCAAGATGCTAATGATGGGGGAATCTGGGTGGTGTGGGGGAGTGGTAATAGGAACCGTCTGTACTTTCTACTCAACTGTTTTGCAAATTCAAAAATA
Organism: Rhizomys pruinosus; assembly: GCA_009823505.1. Classification (NCBI taxonomy): domain Eukaryota; kingdom Metazoa; phylum Chordata; class Mammalia; order Rodentia; family Spalacidae; genus Rhizomys; species Rhizomys pruinosus. Next base: position 3,017,258 of record VZQC01004822.1, read on the forward strand.
CTTTACTTCTTAAAAACTGAACAGACAAGTCAGGCTCACCCATGGCTCTCTGATGTGAGGGGTGGGATGAAGATTCTTCTTCTTTTTTTCTTTGTACTGGTGAATGAACCCAGACTCTTGTTCCTGCTAGGCAAGTGCTCTTCCACTGAGCTACGTATTCAACTTTAAAAGACCTTCTCCATAAGACTTCGACAGAAGGAAGGGTTGAGATTTGGATTCCTGCACTGTGACAGGGAATTAGGAACCAAAATTCTTTCTCTGTACTCCCAAACTGGAAGAGTGAAAGGTGATTCTCTGTCCAACTGAGGGGCTTCCAGGTCTAGCCCCACTCAGTGTTGCCTGAGTTTCTAGCAAGTAACAAATCCGTTCGTTGGTTTGACACTGCATGGGTTAAGGCACTACTTCAATATTTTCCTTTTCGTGGCTCAGTTTTATGTAGGTCAGTCTCAGGGCCATAGAAAGAATTTATATTAAGACAATAAACAGTTTTGGAAATAGGTTGGATCTAAAATAAATGTGATTAATAGAGCAAGAGTACATTTTAGGACTAAAGGAGACAGAATTTGAGAATAACTTTGCCCACTCCTAAGGAGGCAGGAAAGAGTTAAATATGACATCCCCAGCAAAGCAGGTTGTGGAATTTTTAATCCCAGCTGCTGCCCCTGGGGGTGAGAGGAAGAGATATTCGATAGTCCAGAGCAGAATGTAAATATAGAGTAAATTACTTCCATGTAATTGGGGAGATTATTTCAAGTAGATTGCAACTTGGAAATGGATCACTTCTTTTCAAAACGCAGGGTGACTTGTAAATCTCTCATTCTGGCTTCAAGGTGGCACTGAGGAACGGGGTAGTTCCTACCTTCCAAGGCCAGTTCCTGCTGATGCATTTTGTAAAATCAAAGTTAAACATATTCAATACTCGAGTTAATCAGATCTGTGCAGTAGTTATTAGGAACAAAATATAGAAAGATGAGAAATGCGGCCCCAAGAAGGGCACCACCTTAAAACTCTGAATGTGAGCCTAGTAGACAGAATGCAGGGAACTCTGCAATTAATATAATTGCCCGCCTTCAAGGAAATAGCCAATTTGATTTGAAATGGAGTGGAAAAGCCTGGGAGGGAATCTGTGTGAGACACCTAAAAGAATTATTATACATTAAAGAAAATATAATGAGGTAAGTTTCCTAGAACCTTCTATTCTTTGGTTCTGGTCTTCCCTCTCAAAGCCAGGATGCCATATGCCCCACTCTCCTGTATCTAATGTCCACCTTCTCTTCTTCTTCTTCTTCTTCTTTTTGTTTTTTTTTTTTTGTCTTTTAGAGACAGGGTCTTTCTGTAGCCCCAGATGTCCTGGAACTCACCCTGTAGACCAGGCTGGCCTTGAACTCACAAAGATCCACCTGCCTCTGCCTCCCTAGTGCTAGGATTAAAGGCATGCACCACCTTGCCCAGCTAAGGAGGTGCTACGACCAGGAAAGCTTGTTGGAGTTCACAGTCCTCCCCATTCTCACCTGATTCTGAGCAAATTGCCTTGGCCCACTAAGCTTGTATTTTGGTATTTGTGAAATGGGTATAATCATACTGTCTGCCTCTCAGGCCAGAGAAGGTAAAAGGTCACTGGGAAAAGGCCTGCAAAGTGCCAGACACTTAGTTCTTTTTATGATCACGATGGTAAGCACACAAAATAAATGATCTCTCACATGGCCTGATCCTTAGCCTACTCACCATCCTGTTTTGTCTTGAAGTTAGTTCAGTGTGTGGCATCCAGGAGGGAATAGTATGTTCCAGATATGGCCTGATAGTGAGAAGTAGATCCTTCTGTTCTTTGTTCTAGGTTTTATACTTTAATTGATACAGTATAAGATCAGAATGTTTCTGCTTAGGGCTGTTGGGACTGACCACCATGAATAAATGTTTTGGGCTGGAGATGTGGCTCAGTTGGTAGAATGTTTGCCTGAAGTGCATGTCTGGAGCTCTGGATTTGATCTCCAGCACTGCATGAGCTAGACATGGTAGTCTACTTTTTAAATCACGGCACTTAGGAGGTAGAGGCAGGAGGATCGAGAGTTCAAGGACATCCTTAGTTATAGAGAGAGTTTGAGGCCAGCCAGTGGTGCATGGACCCTGCTTCAGAAAAACAAAACAGTACAAAATAAATAATTTAAAAATCTTGGAAATTTACACTCATATGTAATTGGTAAGATTTTTTTTATTTTAGGAGGAAAATCATATTTTTTAAAAGTCATCCCATTCTTCTGTTTGCAAAGACTTTTCCTTTGCTTAGATTTCTTAAGCGCTTGCCTCCATGGCATTCACGAAAGTAGGTGCTATTGCTACATTTGTATCACTAGAGTCTGTAGTGCTTGGTGGAAAGAAGGGACTCTGTGAATGTTTATTGAATGAGTAATTATGTTTCTGAAAGTGCTTTGTAGATAGTGAAATCTTATATACATTGAAATGTTTTCCTTTGGGGGGGTAGCTTTTTTAAGACAGGGTCCCAATAGCTCACACTAGCCTCCAACCTGGTCTGTAACCAATGGCGACCTTGAACTTTTGATCTTCTTGCTGGAGGATGGCATGTGCCACCACAACTGCCAGAACTCTTGTATTAATGTAATATACTATGACGTCAGTCTTAAATGTCAACTTGACACAATTTGGAATGACCTGGGAAGAGAGTCTCAATTGAGTAGTTGTCCTTATTTAGGTTATTCTGTGGGCATGTCTGTGGGGGACAGTCTTGGTTATGAACTGATGTATGAAGATCTAGCCCATCGTGGGCAGTACCATTCTCTGGGTAGGGAGCCCTGAACTATAAAGACAGGAGAAAGCTAGATGAGGGCAAATGGAGGTAGCATGGGTGCATTTGTTTCTCTCTGCTTTTGACTGGAGATGTGATGTGATTAGCTGCCGGAGTTCCTGCCTTGACTTCCCCGTAATGAGAGACTGTAATCTGCAGTTATAAGCCAAATAAACCCTTCCTCACATCAGCTGGTTTTGACCAGAAATGAAACTAGAAAACACACACACACACACACACACACACACACACACACACACACACACACACACCCTGAGAATATACAGACACACACCTTTGAATAGTGGCTATATTTTAAATTAGGATCTTGAGCTACTTTAAATTATTTTTTTTTTTGAGATAGGGTCTTCCTATACCCCCAGCTGGCTTGGAACTCACTCTGTAGACCAGGCTGGCCTTGAACTCACAGAGATCTGCCTCCTCTGCCTCCTAAGGGCTAGGATTAAATGTGTGTGTCACCATGCCCCGCTTAAAGATGGTTCTTAGGCGCCTTGTGGGTGCTCGGAATCAAACCCGGATCCTCTGCAAGAGCAGTCGGCACTCTTGACTGCTGAGCCACCTCTCCAGCCCCCGCTACTTAAAAAATTTTAAATCAAAATATGCTTTCTGACTTTGCATACTGGCTTGCTGCATTGGCTCTCTGGCTTTGGCTGGCTTATCTCTATTTATCTAGTTGATGTGATTGTCTCTGTGTCCTCAGCTCTTCCCAATCCTCCCATCTTTGTCTGCCACATAGTCTTGACTTAGAATTTCTGACTTTCAGGCTCTCAAGGATGCATTTTTGTTTTGAGGCTGGGTGTTCCTATAGCTCAAACTGTCTTGGAACTTGTTATGTAGACCAGGCTGACATTGATCTATCTGCCTTTGCCTCCTGAGTGCTGGGATTAAAGGTGTGTACTACCATGCATGGCTAAAGGATGCATTTTAAGAAACTAGTTTCTTTGAAAGCTCTTGAACCAGAAGTCAGATGATTTGATGTAAACTGGTAGTTTTTCAATGAAGAAATGAAAAGCCTCAGTAATGACAACTAAGAAATCTAACTTATTGGCACTAATTTGGCCAGACTCTATTGATTCCTACAAAAAATGTTATAAACAGAGCTCTACATATTCTCTAGTGAACAGGTTACAAGTAAGGACAGAATTAGTAAGGACCAAAGTGGCTTAGAGTGTCCATGATGTTAGCTGTCCTCACTGAGTCAAGTGTTTTCTTCCATTCTGTTGATGTCTGGCTGTCAGTGGAGGAGTGTTGACTCCATGTGGCCATGCTCACATGATGGGGCATGCCATGGAGATTCAGCAGGTGAGTCCAGAATGTCAAGGACAGGTGGCAATGACCTGAACAGGTTGGTCCTGCTGTTTATTTAGTATCTGTGATTAGCAGAGTATGTCAGAAATAAACATCTTACAGGTTTTTTCATGTCTCAGCTCTTGGGACTTCAGGACTTTTTGAGACCCCTCCTCAATTTCGACTTTGGCTGTTTCAGATGTTCTGTGGATTACAGAAATAGTGGTTGGTTGAGAGGGGCAGGTAAGGGTTCGAACACTCTCCATTTCATCTGAGTTAGATATGCCAAGAGTCTGTGGCAAGCCCAAGATAGTTCTACATGCTCTGGCTTTTGTCATACACAGAAGGACTTGGCAATATTCATGCTGAGAAGCCTTCATTCTTTTGGGCAGTGGGCAAATAAAACCCCCTAGATGGAGTTTAGAGTGATAACCAGAAGCATCATGGGCCTCATCTTCAAGCTATTGTGCCAAGAAAAGTCTATGTTTCTGCTTATTTTGGGCTATTTTGGAATGCAGAATGTAGATTATGTAGAGAGGGACCCTAAGGAACTCTCAAGTCATCCCTGAATACTCTTCTTAGAATCTGATTTGGTCAACATACATAGCAAAGTATCTACAGTATTATATGTGGTATGGAATGTTTCTGAGAATCTGAATTCATCTTCCAGGGAGGCATGTTTCAAAAGCATTGTTCTGTACTAACCACTGAGGCTGGGGAAGAGCTTCCAGAGAGAGAGAGTCTGCATTTTTAATAGCATCAGGGTTAGAGCTGAAGTATTGCAAGGTTTGGATTTACTATCTATTGAAATATCCCGAGACCTACCTTTTTCATGGATGAACTTTCATTTTATGTTTTATTTCTTATCTCCTTATAGCCTTTTGGGGTATTAATACCTCTCTCAGATTACTTTTCCCATAGTTACTAAGAAATCTGTACCTTTCTGAATGAGTAGGATCAACAAAGGGTGTCCCTCACAGCCTTTCATGTTCCGTCTAATCGGGAAATTATAGTGCACATTATTGGCAGTTGCCTTGAGCTAGAAGAAAAACATAACAAAAATAATCTGAACACTACATAGACTAATGCTCTACAATTCACAGTTAAATGAATTAAATTGCATGGTTACATTCATAGCAAATTCATAGTTAGATCACATTATCTCATCCACTTTTACAACTTGCTCTCAGGATAGGTAATATTATTCCTATTTCAGAGACAGAGAAATTGAGATTCAGAACACACTGATTTAGCTTCAATCAGCTGATACAGAAAAATCAGACATGGTGTCAGATTTCCTAGTCTGTTAAAATAGACAGGTCAGTGGCAATTAGATGGTCTCCTCACCAACTTCATGTACATACTTTATAAATTGGACTTAGAAGAGATTTTTTTGATATTAAATAATCTGAGTTCTGACCTCTAACTCCTTTGGAAAATCTCCACATAAGTTGTGAGGGTCCCTTGGTCCACATGCATGAACCTGTGCATCCTGAATTCCAACCCACAGATTAGAAGGGCAGCCCAGAGCCCTATTTCCAGCCCAGACAGTGACTCCTCCCTAGGTACCACTCCTGGGATTCTATATATGGCCCCTGTGATCTCCAACCCCATGTAGGTACCCCCAGAACCTTTCTCCATGCTAGTAGGCACTCCAAGAGCCTGTGTCTTTCCCAACACACCAAATATCCCACTCACTATGCCACCCAGGAAACACAAGTTGTCCTACAACCTTGACCTAGGAATCTGGCCTCCATCCCACCCTCTTGTGCCTGACATCCTTCCCTCAGCCTCCAAGAAATATGCTTCACTCCTACTGTGAGCTCAGCACTTGCAACCAAAAGATCACCTGTAGAACAGTGGGAGCCTTCCACAAATTTTGAATACTGGGAGAGAGAATCTTCTAACTCTATAGAAGTTTTTATCCTGGGCTTAGAAGGGTACATTATCCCCAGATGTGTTGGGAGCGTATCTCAAACTCCATTCACATATTAACACAGAGTGATGCCAAGACTGAGCATCAAGTGCCATTCTGCTGGTCCACAACCTGATAAGTTGAAGTAACAGCAAACAAATATCCAAACACTCACTCAACAAAAATGAAACCAGATATCCATACCAAGAAACATGATTGAGCTAACTCTTGATATCTAGGTCCCATTACAAAAACAGAAACAGCACGAATAACCAAGACAATGTGTCTCTCCCAGAAACTAGCTCCCACCGCAATCTCCTGAGAAGAGCAACTTAGTTGGTAACCAAGACAATGATTTCAAAATAGTGATTATAAATACATTCAAGGAACTCAAAGAGGACATATATAAATTCTGGATGGAAGACCACAAAAACACAAACAGCTGAATAAAATAAAGATGATAACCCAAAATATGAAAATAAAATTTAATAAAACATACAATTTCTTTAGAATAGCCAAACTGGAGTAAAACTTAAAATGAGACTCTCAATGAAATAAAAAAAAAGTTGGTGGAAACAATAGAACTGGTCAAGTGGAAGAGAGACTATCAAAGTTTGAAGACAAAGTAGAGGAATTGGATCATTCAGTCAAGGAAAATGTTGAAACTAAAAACAAAACAAAACAAAACAAAACAGGAATGGAATGTGCAGGAGTTCTGGGACAGTATACAAAGACCAAACCTGTGGTTCACAGACACAGAAGAAGAAGAGAACCAGGTCCAAAGCACAGAAATGATTTTTTACAAAAATCAAAGAACAAAACGTCTGAATTCTTTTTTTTTTTTTTTTTTTTTTTTTTTGTCTTTTCAAGACAGGGTCTCCTTGTAGCCCCAGCTGTCCTGGAACTCACTCTGTAGACCAGGCTGGCCCTGAACTCACAAAGATCTGCGTGCCTCTGCCTCCCAAGTGCTAGGATTAAAGGCGTGGGCCACAATGCCCTGCTGAAAACTTCTGAACTCTCAGGAAGGAGATGTCTGAGGGAGAAGTGTGAGACCTTGAATGTGGGAGTGGCCAGAGACCAACATCCCACCTGATGGCCACCCTCTGGCCTCCTTCCCAGGACCCAATGTCCGATATGGTCAGAATCCATTCTATAACTGCATTCCGTGACATGGCACAACCTACCCTCCAACTGCATTTGCCCCCTTATATGACACAGCATAGACCACAAGCCCCTTCTCCTCCCCAAAGAGGGAAATACAAAAACCCTGAGTCTGTGAGAGGGATTGCTCCTTCTCTGGATCCTAGGTCATGACGAGGCTCCTATCTCATACAGTCTGGGTCATGGGAAGGCACCCTCTCCAGTTTGTTCCCTAGTAAACCTGTTTTTCTGTTAAGGTCAGTTTCTCTCTCTTTTCTCACTTCATATTTACTTACAAGGTACAAGAGGTACACAGAACACCAAATAGCATCAGAAAAGAAGTTCCCCTTGCCACATAATAATCAAAACACTAAATGTACAGAACAAAGAAAGGATAGTGAAAACTGCCAGAAAGCCCAAATCACATATAGAGGAAGGTATACCAGAATAACACTTGACTTTTCAACAGAGAATTTGAAAGCCAGAAGGGCAAGGCCTTACATTCTACAAGTTCTTAAAGACTGCAGATGCCAGGCCATGATATTATACCCAGCAAAACTTTTAAGTTATAATCAATGGAGAAAAAAAAACAAATTTCCATGTTAAAAAGCAGATTTAAAGAACTTATGAACACTAAACCAGCTCTACAGGGCACTGGAATGAATATTTTGCTTTGAAGTGGAAGCTGAGTATACCCAAGAGAGTACCAGAATAAATAATAATCCCAGAACAGCTATTCAAAAGGAAACACTACCACCACAACAAAGTAACATGAGTTAATGCATATTGTTCAATAACAACTCTCAATATTAACACTCTCAATTTCCCAAAAATAGACACAAACTAACGGATTGGATTGGAAAACAGGATCTAACTTTTTGCTGCCTCTAAGGAACACAGCTCACATTGAAAGATAGATACCACCATGGGGCTGGAGAGATGGCCTAGCGGTTAAGAGCACTGACTGCTCTTGCAGAGGACCCGGGTTTGATCCCCAGCACCCACGTGGTGGCTAAGAACCATCTGTAACTCCAATTCCAGGAGAACTCCAGTTCCAGGAGAATCCGAGACCCTCGTCTGAACTACGCGGCATTGCATGACACGGGTGCACAGACCTGCATGCAGACAGTACATTCATACACATAAAAAAATTAAAAAAACAAAAACAAAAACAAAGATAGATACCACCTTAGAGTAAAAGGTTGGAAAAAGGTACTCCAAGGAAAGGAAATGGAATCAATAAACAAGCAGGCATAGCTATTCTAACATCTGGCAAAATAGACTTCATGTTAAATTGTGATGTCCACCCAGTTGCTAGTTGACAGTTTCTTCTGGGTCTAGCTCCACTGTAACTTGCTAGCTTTATATTTTGATGTAATGATGTACACTTTTGATAAGGCTCTCTTCTAGTCTTGGTCCAAGAAGGGTCTGATGCTAAGATCTTTAAAAAGATCTTTCTTTGAATACATAAGTGTGCTAAGTGTATAGATATATTATGGACAAGTTATCTGAGTGCCTTATTTTAAATATCCCGAGTTGATCCCTGTGAACTTGTGTTCTGTTCCTGTTATCATCTTGAGTTTGATTTGGTGGTACAAGTCTATAATCTTAGCTACTCAGAAGGTTGAGGTAAAGAGCAAAGTTCAAGACCTTTGAGCAAATTAGTGAGACACTATCTCTAAATAAAAAGAAAAAAAAAAACTGGCTGGAGAGGTAGTTTGCCTAGCATATGTGATGCTTAAGATTCAGTCTTCAGTATTGCAAAAACAAATGAATACTAGCAAAAGAATCCATTGCTGTGAAGAGGTGAAAAGGAACCAACAAGTTAAAATTAAGCTATTAGGGTGAGCATGCCCAACAATGAAGCCTCAGAAGATGCTAAGTCTTTCAGCACCTTGGCTTGGACAGGTGGCCACAGGAATGGTAAGATTGGGACTTTTGGCCATTAAGCCACCTACTCTGGTGCTTCGTATGATAGCCCTAACAACTAATATGGGAGCCAAACTTATAGGGGGAGGGCAAAGAGATAAGTGTGGTCATCTACACAATTATGAAGGGCATGAATAAAAGGGGGCCACAGAAGAATAAGTGACTTTTACAGAATGGGCACGGGCCAGAGGACAAGTCTGTGAACTCTGGGGAGAGAGCGGAGCAAGAGAAGTGAAGGAAGAAAGAGCTTATCCCTTCCTGTAATTTAGGTTTCACATCTCTAACTTTGGTGTTCACGTTTGTTGAAGTTGTCTTCACCATTTAAATGTTCTCATTGGGGTCCCCAAGAACCAAATGAAGAGGATGTAGGTTTCTGACCAGAAGACTGGTCTTTGCAATTTTAAGCTCTAGAGCATCCTTGTTGCTCTGACAATCTCTGAGGAAGGCAGCTGAAAGAAGGGCGGGTTTAAGGATGCGGTCCATCTCAATGGATACTGCTTGGTGGCAGGGGCTTGAGGCTCCTGGTCCTTTTGTACCCTCTACAAGGTAGTGAGATGAATGCTAATGTGCAGTTCACTTTATCTTTCTTATTCATCCCCAAACCCCCCAACTCATGGAATAGTGCCATCTCTGTTAGGGTGGGTCTTCCTACCTCAGGTCACCCAATCTAGAACCCCCCCCCCCCACACACAGACAGTGCCAGAGGTTTGCCTCCTAGAGAATTCTAGATCTTGTCAAATTGATAATATTAACTATTACATAGGATCTATAATAATACCGTTCAATTAAGTCTCAGCTGAAGAGTTTACGAAGAGATTTTGAAGTACCTATTTCTTTAACTCAAACTATAAAAGTTCTATTTCAGTATAGATTTGTACTGCGAGTACAGGCAGGTTGATATACATGAATTTGAATGAACAGAGAAGTGATTTTTTTTCCTGTAGGCCAGAAAATGACAGATGTCAAATTTCATAAAAAATTGAAAATTTTCTCTTTTTGAGGGGAGTTGTTTTGTGTGTCCACAAAGAGGGCCCAAGTTTTCTGTCCTTATCACTTTATTACTTTATTAATAATTGTGAAAATGGCCATTGTCCCAGCCTCCTTTGGGGATGCTTATGTTTCTCCTCCCAGCGTTGGCCTGCTTTGCCAACAGTATGACTCTTCAGTGTTCCAACACATCAGTGTGAACTGAGCTGCCAAGGCTCACAACTATTAATCATGTTGACCGTCACATTACTCTTTGTGATGGGGGAGAACACCCCTGTTTTCATAAATGCTCTATTTGCTGGGAATTAGGAGTCATTTCTATGTGATAAAGAAAGTTCACTCACTGGGAGGTGTACTCGTCTAGAAAACTTATGACACTGAATTTGATGGAAACCACTATTTCCACAAGCTCAAATAAATCTTCTCCCTCTCCTCTTCCAACCCCTGCAGGTTCAAGTGGGAGCTTTCAGGAAGAGCCACATGACAAAGAAAACATCCAGGCTTTGCGCTAAAACAAGTACTAACCAGAGAAACCAATTTATTTCTTAAAAAATTAATTGCATGGATGGAGAGATGGTGCAGTGGTTGCATGCTGCTTCTGCACAGGACCTGGATCCTGTTCCCAGCTGGTAGAACTTCTCTACACTACGGTTAAATGTCACAGTGGAGAATTGTGGGAGTGGGGAGATAGACAGGGACCTGTCCTGTTCCTAAGTCTACCTAATGGCTACTGAACTTGACTGGCTTATCTAAGTTAGGGATACTGGGAATGCACTCACAGGCCCCAAATGCAATTTCGATCCAGCAGCCAGGGTGTCCGACATTCCATCTGTAATGATTCACTCTTTTGGCTTTCTTTCCCTCTCTTAAAATGGAAATTCTCTGGGTTTGTGTAAAATGCAAAACCAATTAATGAAGCCCCACAGTCTATGAAGGTACTTGTTTTCTGATGGCAAAAGGGAATTTAGTGTGGTGAGAAGAATTTCAGAAGTTCATGGGAAGGAGTGAAGGAGGGGGTTCTGCTTAGAGCTGAGGGGAAGAGTGGAGGTGGCAGGGGAAGGACAGGAAATACACATTTTGGCCTCTGGGGAGTTATGAAGGGACTGCCTCAGCCCACTCAGCAGTGTTTGAAAACAAAGCAACAAAGCGGGCTACTTTTAAGACTTGCTTTGATGTAGGGTGCTAATTGAACCAGATGGGACTTGCAAACCTGGGCTAGGGAATTGCAACCAGTACTGGAGTTGTGTACGTGACACTGGTTTGGGCACAGAAGTCAGGCCATGAACCCCTGAGGAGTTCCTTTCCCAAAGCAAATGCAGAGGACAGGGCTTTCTACCAGTACCCCATATTCAAAAGGGCTTTCCTGTTTTTAAAAATTAAATTTGTATATTGATTTGATGGACTGATCGATTGTATGTGGCCGTGCGCACATGTCACAGCATGAGTGTGGGGGTGAGAAGACAACTTGAAGGAATGCGCTGTCTCTCCACCATGGGGGTCCCTGGGATGGAACTCGGGCAGTCAAGCCTGACATCAAGCACTTTTACCAAGCTGATCTATCTCACTGGTCCCAGTTCCTCATTTCTGAGATAACTCAGAGAGTTTATGTTAGGAAACATCAAGAGATCATTTTACGTACAATCCCTTTTCTTCTGCACACATGGACAAAGTCTTTTAGGCCAAAGAGCATTGGAGGTGGCCCTGGCTCTTTGGGGTTTAACTCAATTGGCCCCTTATTTCTCCTGGACCTGCCTTTCAATCAACTAATCCAGCAGGAAAATGATCCTAGTGACCCCACTGGAGGGAGACAGGAACCTCTGGCAAGTTCCCAGGCTGCCCCACGTATAACAGGGCTCTTGGCTTTGGCCTCGGAAAGTATTGTAGGTCAGTGCTCAAGTGCCCCAGGGAAGTTGTTAAGTGCATGGGAGTCTTAACCACGGCTGTGGGTGGGCAGCGTGGCTCTTACCTGCATCTCACCTTCAGGACTGCATGCGCTCTGATTACAATAAGCTCTGCAGGTGGAGTCCTAGTTTTCGAGAAGGGTACAGAGACATAGAATGCACCCGAATTTCTTCCTCTCGCTGCCTCTTAGGACTCACAGAGTCAGCCAGATGAGCTCTTACTGGTTCCCCAAATAACTGGTTTCAGACACCTAGCTTGCCTCTGAGAGAGAGTGGGAGTCCATCTTCCTGACCGATTCTGCATCTTGCCTTTCATGTTACTACGTGTACATTCAGCCCACAAATTTCTGTTATCTAATCAGGTGCATCAGTCCGTGGTGGAGATGAGAGGGGAGGAACGCCCCTCTGACTCAGATTTTGCACAAACAAAACTCAGCCTTGTTAGCAAAGGGCGGGCAGAGCACCCACGCTGCTCAGATCAGATCTTCCCCCAACAATCTGTGAGGCAGTGCACGGGGAGCGAGGAGTTTTTACCGCAAGATAAGCAGTGGAAGCCCCAGCTTGGTATGCTAAATAAAATTAAAATGTCAATATTTACACATGACCTTCAAGGCTCTTACACTCTTGTTTCTTAGTGTTCAGTACAGACTGCGATTTCTTTAGTCCGTTTCCAACAGCTTGGAAATTTATTGAGAGGACATAACCCAAATGTTGTCCAAATGTTCCTTCCACATGGCCATCCCAGAAGTGCCATTTTTAAGGCATGCGACCTTTTTGTGCTGAGGGGGCCGATGCTCTGCCTAACCACCAGCAGGGAGAATCACCTGAAGATTCCGTCCATGGATGACAAAGATCACACTGCACACTTTCATTTGTAGATAGCAAAAAGCTCTGAAAAATTTTATTTCTATATTATTAAGACAGGGTCGCATGTAGCTCAGGCTGGTCCGAAATTAGATATGTGGCCACTGTACCTGAAGGTGACTTTGAACTCCTGATCCTCCATCCTCCGGCCTCCAGTTACCCAGTGTTGGACCTATAGTCAGGTACCACATTAAGTTTTATGTTGCTGGGGCCACACTTAGGGCTTTGAGCATGGTAGGCAGGCATTCTAACTATCAAACCACATTCCCAGCCCCACAAAAACCCCTTCGTACAGGCATCCTGAAACCTTACTATTTTGCCTTGCACATTCAACCTCTGCTTCTGTGCTGACACAAACAAATAAACGTAATCATAACGGTTGAAATGTAGTTAGAAACACAATTGAGAACATCTGTATTGTAAGCAGAAATAAATTAGAAATACTGAAGTGTTTTGTAGCTGTGAAAACGAAGGAATAAAAAAATAACCCACAGTACCTGGATTAAGCGGTTATAAATAATGTATAAAGCAAAAATCTCATTACCCCCTGTGTAAACTCCCCCCAATGAAATATATTTTATGAATGTAGTAACACTGTAATAACCAAAGCATTTGTTTTTTTCCCTACAAACTTTCCATATCATAACTGTGAGATTGTTTGGATTTACAAGTGTGGCCGGAAAGTTCTCTGAGGTTCCCCGGGGTTTGGGCTCTTCCTTATGACCTTCAGCTCCAGGAGTCGGTATAGTCCACGAGGCACTGTTAATCAGAATGGTGTTTTGCACAGGTGAATGTCGCCCCCAGGTATAGAAACCCAAACAGAGGGGAAGCACAGATCCCGTCAGCGTGGAGGAAAAGGCTGCTGGAGTCTTGCAGGGCATCTTGCACCTGTGCATGTGTGTGTTCGACTTCCGGGATACCTCCAGGGATATGGCTGCTGGCAATGGGACTCAGTGCATCTCTGATGTGACCACAGGCAAGGTGAGAGCTGACAGATAAGTGCACTTTGTCCAAGTGACAAATGGGATTAGGAGACGGACGACCAGAAGTGCTCCCCTGGGTGCCCTGCTCAACAGAACCAGGAGAATGTGAGTCTGCGTGCCTGGCTCAGTCCACTGTCAGCCTGCTGTCCCCGTTCATGGTTCCTGGTTCTTTTCGTCCCGTCCCGAGGAGAGGCTCTGGGATATCGCAGACCATAGCAGCACACTGAAGGGTGAAGCTTGAGTCTGGAGTGGTGTCAGTAATGAAAACCAGTTCTTCTGGGTGAGGCGCGGAAAGTGCTAGATCCTCAAGATATCTTAGGGCAAGAAGCAGAGTGTAGGGAGCTGGCTCAGCGACATTTTTTACATGATAGGAGCCATCTGATGCCTGCTCATCTCCTATCTCAAACACCTAATGATTCTTTCTGAGCTTTAATCAGTGAATTAGCCTACATCGCATCTGGCTCTTCTGAAGTCTTTGGAACCGCTCCTAAGCCAGCCACGGAGATCCAGGCAGATAAGGCAGGCACTGCTCTTACTTGCATGATGGAGCCCAGGGCTATCTCTGCCCAGTCCCAGTGGGATCACAGCTGAGCAGAAAGACCCCATTAGTGCTCTTCTATCATGACATCATAGGCGGACTCTTTGGAGGCCTAGTCAGAAACTGTTTCTCTTCATTTTCCTATGCGTCTTTGGTGCACTGGGGACGTGAGTTAGAAGACTTGTTCATCTCTTGCAGTAGGTGATGTTGGATCAGGTACTCTTGGATTCTCTATTGTCTCGACAATGAAGATAATGTGACTTTTTACTTTTTCTTTTAGTAGGAGCTAAATAAAAGTCATGCAATAAGTGGTCTTTATGTAGTTTAAAGCATGAATAGTATGGTGTTATTATGAAAAAGGAATGACCTATCTATTTTATGTATGGATTGAGGAAGAAATCAAATACGACATATAAAGATGGCTTTCAGCAGAGTCCTACGTTGCTGTTCTTGGATATGATGACCTGTCCACGGCAGTTTTTCTAACACATCCACTACGAAGCACAGCCCACTGGACCATCACTAAGGTTCCAGAAGCTGAAGCTGAAGGTAAGGTACCAAGTCTTGTGACATCATTACCACAGCAGCTTTGTTTTGAGTTCTTCAGACATTTTAAAACTTTTATCTCATTTCTTCTATTCCTAAGATACAGAAACCAGTCATCTCCTAATATGGTTGTTGGGAAAATACGGTTGAAATAGATTCCCAAAATAGCTTTTAAGGACAAAGTTATGCGAAGGACGTAAATCGTGCATGCACTCTTTCTGCATCGAATAGGCACATCTCCACATACCCCCAGGATCTCAAGCTGATAATGCAACACGGACCCATCAAATCAGGACAAGTGATGGTTCTGCTCCTGTAGCAATCTAGGTCTCCGAGTCTGCTAGGGTGTAAAGAGCAGATTGCATTTTCAGGAGAGAGGTTAAGTGCCAATGTTTTGGACAGGAGGTTGTTAGATGCATTTTTTTTTAAAGCCCTTGAATTTACCTGATGGTTTATGTGTCCTTGTGCAGGTTGCAGCCCATTTGAGGTTATGAATAAATTTAACACAAACGAGGTCATTTGAAACTCTCTCCCACAGATGCTCCGCCTCCTCTGCTGGTCCCTCTAGCTTGCTCTCTCCTCTTCTTCACTAATTTGGCAACCTGTGAGACTGCCCTTCTGATCAGCATGAGAGGAAGAACAGTGCTAAGTGGTTTTAGAAATGTTTTGAAACTTTTATAGGACAGTTGTGGAAAGATGGAGGTTTCCAGAAAACCCTTAATAGAAGGTAAGAGATCCATTTTTACTTAATTTGTTAATGCTTTTAAAGCAACATTTTATTTTGAACTAATTTTAGACTTATGAAAAGTTGCCATTAAACTCAGCAGAGCATCTATAACCTGCACCCTGCTTCAATTTATATTTAGTCTGTGCCTTCATCATGAGACAACCAGCAGGACTAGGAAATTAACGTGGATACGACCTTATTAACTAAGCTACAGGCTTCATTAAAAAGTCACTAATTGTATGACAAATGTTACCTTTCTGTCCCAGGAACCCTCTCCCAGGGCCCCATATTGCATTTAGTCCTTCATTCTCCCTGGGTACCTCTGCCCTGACAGTTCCTCAGTCTCCTTGCCTTTTGTGATATTAGCACTTTTCTAAAGGTACTGATCAGTAACTTGGTAGGACATTTTTAAATTTAGGTTTGCCTAATGTGTTTTCATGATTGGAATGAGGCCATGCTACATTGGCAAGAATACTGCAAAAAGATACTGTCTTCCCTTTGAGGGCATCCTAGTGAGGGATGCATGGTGTTCATGCTTCTTAATGTTGAACTTCAATTAGGTGGTGGCTTCTGGTTTGTGTAGGTACCATCTTTCCCTTTGAACTATGTTAAGTATTTTGAGAGAATTATTTTAAGTTTATTCACATCCTATTAATCCTTTTGAATGTCCTTTTTTGTAATAGAAAGTAAAAAAAAAAATACTCTGTAATTTGTTTTTGGTTTTGTTTTGAGACATAATCTCTCTGTAGTCCCGCATGGCCTGGAACTCAATATGCAGACCAGGCTGGCCTTGATCTCCAAGGCTGATTGTAATTTCTTATATCTGATCTCATGCACAAAGAATCATATGCTTTGGGTTTTCTTTGGGGGCTTTGCTATTTAAAAATATATAATATATATTTTGTGGGTTTTTTTGTTTTGTTTTGTTTTTTTGAGACAGGGTCTCTCTGTTGTCCCAGCTGGCTTGGAATTCACTATGTAGAATAGGTTGTCCCCAGTCTCACAGAGATCCTCTGCCTCTGTATCCTGAGTGCTAGGATTAAAGGCAGGTACCACCAAACCTTGATATTTAATATGCTGTATAGAAAGTACCTCCTGGCAGTTCTAGGTAGTTCCTGTTATTTTATTCAGTTGTGTAGTACTCCATTATGAAGCTGTTTAGTGCTTTCACTTTCTGCATATGGACATTTGTATCTAATGTTTTGCAACTGCAAACAATGTGGCAATGGTAAATTTGTGTACACATATTTTTGCATTATTGGAGACACAGACCCTAGGAAGTGTGACTGCTAGGTCAAAACAAAATGCATATTCAGTTTTGTTAAATATTGCCTAATGTTCCTTTAGAGCTATTGCATCAATCTAAATTCTCAACAGGAATCTAGGAAAAATGCATTTCCTCATCGTTTCACCAATGAGCCTTATCAAAATGTATTTATCTTTTTATGAATGTCATCTTCACCAGCATTTTGATCTTTTGTTCCTGTATTTTAAAGATTTCCATGTATAGGAATAGACCTTTTATTTTCTGGTATTTGCTATGAATATTTTCTCCCAATTTCAGACATTTGTTGATTTTGGGATATGGTATTTTGATCATAAAAATGATTTAAATCAGGCCTGGAGAGATAGCCTAGCGGTTAAGAGTGCCGACTGCTCTTACAGAGGACCCGGGTTTGATCCCCAACACCCACATGGCGGCCGGGAACCGTCTGAAACTCCAGTTCCAGGAGAACTCCAGTTCCAGGGGAATCCGACACCCTCTTCTGACCTCCGCGGCATTGCACGACACGGGTGCACAAACTTGCATGCAGACAGTACATTCATACCCTTACAGAAATAAATAAAATTAATTAAAAATTTTTTAAAAATGATTTAAATCAAAGTTCCTGATCTGAGTTAAAAATATTTATCCCTTTTCTCCATGCTTTTATGTTTCCATTTTAATATTTAGAACCCTAATCCACTGGAGCTTACTCTATTGTTACATGTGAGGTATGGATCTAATTTGAATCCCCGCCCATGACTACCTAGTTCTTCCAAACTATATATTAAAAAGTTTCCTATTACCTCAATGATTTGAGAGGCCACGGTTGTGAGATACTGAGTTTCCATGTCTATTTGGGTCTAATTCTGCACTCATCTTCTATCTGTATTTTTTGTAACTCTGTATTCATGTGCCAGCATGTATTTCTGTCTTAAGTATCAGGGCTTTATAGAATTTTAATTTCTATTGTTTTCTCTATCAATTAAGAGAGTGGTTTTAGGACTAATCATCACACTAAGAAAATATTCACCACTTCCTTTTATGGGAATAGTATTACTATAAATGACATTAAATTTTATTAAAGGATAAATTTTCTAGGCAATTTTCCATAGCACCTGTGATGGTTGGTTTTAATTGTCAACTCCATACAATCTAGAATTGTCCTGCAGTGAAGCTAATTGAGGGATTGTCTGGATTATGTTGGTTTGAGGACATGTCTGTGGGGGATTATCTAGATTACTTCCACTGAAGTGGAAAACCTGCCTGCTATGGGTGGTGCCACTCCCTAGGAAGGAGATTCTGAACTATGTTAGTGGAGGAAGGCAGCTGAGCCCTAGCATGCACTTATTCATTCATGATTGTTCTTTTAGTTTATTTATGTTTTGTGGTCTTTTTGAGACAGGGTCTCCTTGTAGCCCCAGCTGTCCTGTAACTCACTATGTAGACCAGGCTGGCCTTGAACGCACAGAGATCTGCCTGCCTTTGCCTCCCAAGTGCTGGGATTACAGGAGTGCACCACCACTCCTGGCTTGAGTCTGTTCTTTTAAAAAAATGTTTTAATCATTATTATTATTATTATTATTATTATTATTATTTTATTTGAGATAGAGTCTCCCTTTAGTCCCAGTTGGCCTGGAGCTCACTATGTAGACCAAGCTGGCCTTGAACTCACAGAGATCCACCTGCCTCTGCCTCCCAAGTGCTGGGATTAAAGGTGTGCACCAGTACGACTGGCCTAAGACAGTTCTTAGCTGCCATGTGAGTGCTGAGAATCAAACCTGGGTCCTCTGCAAGAGCAGTCAGTTCTCCTAACCACTGAGCCATCACTCCAGCCCCTTAATCATTATTTTTATTTCACATGTATGACTGTATCACCTACATGTATGTAAGTGCACCCATGTTGTGCAGCATCTGTGGAGGTTAGAAGAGAGCATTGGATTCCTCTGGAACTGGAGTTACAGATGGTTGTTTTCCGCCATGCAGGTGCTGGGAATGGAACACAGGTCCTCTGCAGGAGCAGTCAGTGTTGTTTTTTACAGCTGAGCAACCTCTCCAGCCCTGACTCTGCTCCTGAGTATGAGTGTGAGGTGACCAGCTGCTTCAGGTTCCTGCTGCCTTTACTTCCCCACAATGGTGGGCTGCAATCCGAAATCCTGAGCCAGATAAATGCTTTCTCCTTTAGGTTGCTTCTCTTAGGGTATTCTGCCACAACAACATGATAGGAAGCTAGGACAGCAACTTCTCTCCTGGAGACAGATGTAAAATATTTTCCTCCCCTGTCGACCTCCTTGTGGTGATTTAGACATTCATACATTGAAAATAATGAGTGCGCTTGAACTGTGAAGTTTTTTCTTATTTATCTGTTTATGTTTGTTTCATTAAAAAGACTGAGATGTTTTCTTTCCTTTTGAGTGTTCTGGAACAACTTATAGAACCATAAGAGTAGCTGATATTTAAGGGTTGGTTTGTTAAATTCTTCCCTGACATCATCTGTGGTTGGTTTTTTTATTTTATTTATTTTTCTTTTATGTGTGTGAATGTATTGCCTGCGTGTGTGTAAGTGCATGAGTGTGGTCCAATGCCCTTGGAGTCAGAATAAGGTATCAGACCCCCTGAAACTGGAGTTAAGGACAGTTGTTAGATGCCATGTGGGTGCTGGGAATCAACCCGGCTCCTCTGGAGGAGCAGCCAGTGCTCTTAACTGCCAAGTCATCTTTCCAGCCTGCTGTTTATTTTTATGTGGGTGGTCCTTCATATTCTTTTCTATTTTTAATATGGAAATTGGTCTGATTTTTAGCTTTAATGAGATTAATATATTTTCTTTAGAAAATTATCCATCTTGGGGCTGGAGAGATGGCCTAGCGGTTAAGAGCCCCGAATGCTCTTGCAGAGGACCCGGGTTCGATCCCCAGCACCCACATGGCAGCTAAAAACCATCTTTAACTCCAGTTCCAGGGGAATTCGATGCCCTCTTCTGACCTCCGCGGCATTGCATGACACGGGTGCACAAACCTGCATGCAGACAGTACCTTCATACACATATGAAAATAAATAAAAAAAAAAGAAAAAAAAGAAAATTATCCATCTTGTCTAGGACTATCACTTTATTTGTATAGAGATTTGTAACAGACCCAATTTTCAAAATTAATTTTAGAAAATATTTTATTGTTTGTATTTTATGTGTATGAGTTTATTGCCTGCATGTAAGTACACCCATGTTATGCAATGCCTTTGGAGGTCAGAAGAGGGCGTGGATCCCTTGGAAGTGGAGCTCAGATAGTTGTTAGCCACCATGTGGATGTTGCAAACTGAATCCAAGTCCTCTTCCAGACCCAACGGACTCAATTTTTTTTAAAGTGTCTTTTTTTTCAACAGTATTTCCTTTCTTTAAGTCTTATTTTGTATAGCTCTACATTCCCTTCCCCCTATTTTTTTTAAATCAAGTTAAGTAGTATTCTCCTTAGTTTGTTACTATATTCCCCAAGTCATGAGAAATATATAATATATTCCTCCCTGAATTATACTTTATGACTATATAGCAATATAAGAATATCCATTTCCTTACACTCTTCTTCTTTAGCTGCAATATTTTTACTCCATCACAATGTTCTGCTTTATTTTGGTTTTCTATGTGAATTTTATGCTTTAACAAGTTTACTAACAGTCCGTTGCTTTTTGTTTACCAATCCTAATAGTTTGATGAAACTTACTTTTTGACAGATTCTTCAAGTAGAATTCATGAGTACATAATTCACTTTTTTTCTTTTTTGTCTTTTCAAGACAGGGTCTCCCTGTAGTCCCAGCTGTCCTGGAACTCACTTTGTAGACCAGGCTGGTCTTGAACTCACAAAGATCCGTCTGCCTCTGCCTCCCGAGTGCTAGGGTTAAAGGCGTGCGCCACCATGCCCAGCTTAGAATTCATTATTTATATACCGAAAATGATTACTTGAAAAATCATGTGGCCATATAAGAATAATTTATTCAAAATGTTTTCACTTTTAAACAATTTTATTTCATTATTAGTTTCTTTCCATGTGATATCAATTGAATTTGTTTACTGATATAAATTGCTTCTGGTTTTTTCCTTCTTTTTTGTGGGGGAGGCTTTTATTTTTAACAATAGAGAACTTTATTCGGGTTAAAGGTGTGCACCACCATGCCCCACTCTGTTAGTTTTTTTTTTTTTTTTTTTTTTTTTTTT
>VZQC01004822.1:3038686-3116949 GCA_009823505.1 Rhizomys pruinosus
CTTAGTATTTGGATTTCTAATTTGAGGTAGGTTCTCATCCCCTCAGGTTAGAGTAGACTTAATTCAATGTGGAGAGTAAGCTCCAGGGTTCTTTGTGCTCCAGGACCTTTTGGAGGAGCTGAGTTTTCTTCAGTTCATTTGTATGAAAACTCATTGTACAATTATTTTAAGTACTTCTATTGTTCTGCACTGGCCTAGTGGCCGTCCTTGTTAAATACAGCTATTTTTTTCTATGGCTGATAGAGTGTAGGTAACTTAACAGATTTTTGTCTGTTTTTGTGTTGGTAATAGAAAAGATTTATTTTATTAAAGGTTTTTTATATTTATTTATTTATTTTGTGTAAATGTGTGTTGTGTGTGGTGTGTGTGTGCTTGTGCATAGAGAGAGGAGAGGAGAGAGTGAGTGGAGAGGAGAGAGAGAGAGAGAGAGAGAGAGAGAGAGAGAGAGAGAGACCATTTATGTATGCAGGTGTACTCTGGCCACAGAGTGCCTGTGGAGGTCGAGGACAACTTGTGGCACCTGTTTCTCTCCTTCCACCCCATGGGTCTCAGGGATCGAACTCAGGTCGTTAGCCTTGGTGGCAAGCACGTTTACCTGCTGAGCCGTCTTGCTGGCTCTAGGGAAAGAATTTCAAAGTCCTCCAATTTTGTTGAAGTGTGTTTTGTTCTTGCAGGAATTATGTTTTTCTGCTTCACCATCTAAATCTTGAAGCATCCATGTTCCTTTTTTCCTTTTCTCCTGTTTCTTCCTTTCCTGGAAGCTATGTATTTGAAAAACTGTCTTTTAAAAATGTACTTGCTTATTTCAATGATGTCTGTCCTTTCAGTTGTATGTCTGGTCCTTTAAAGGTAGATACTTGAAAGACGACTCCATCTTCTGCTCAGCTTTCTGATGGCCCTGTCCAAATTTCCATATGATCTTCTTGCTCAGGTGCCACCTTTGTTGTTCCTGGAGGCGTGTTGATGTCCCTCTGCTCCCAGAAATTCTAGCATTCACAAATAAACTTTGAGCTCAGACTTTTTTTCTGAGCCCTAGACCAAGTATAATTCTATAATCTCAAATCCACTAAGACCAAAATTCAGCAATTCCTCACCATCCTAAGCCGGCCCTGTCCTTTCTCTTCATGCATAGTCTATTTCTTTAAAAATTCTTTACACTTATTTGTGTGTGGGGCATGAGTACTTCTTGGTGCACATGTGGAGATCAGAGGACAACTTGAAAAAGTCAAAGTCTCTTCTTTCCTTCCATCATGTGGTTCCTGGGGCTTGAATTCAGGTCCTCAGTGCCTTTACCCACTGAACTATCTTAGCAGTCTATAGTCTATTTGTGTGTGTGTGTGTGTGTGTGTGTGTGTGTGTGTGTGAAAGTGAGCATTCTCCACTGTGGGACTCTCAAGGAGAAAGTTGGGAGCTATTTGGAGCTACATATCTCCCCCATACTCATACCCGATTGGCACTTAATAAATGCCTACTGGGTGAATATCCTCATGAAAAAGAAACAACTTCAGCTGGGCGTGGTGGCGCACACCTTTAATCCTAGCACTTGGGTGGTAGTCTCTGTGAGTTCAGGGTCAGCCTGTTCCTCAAGGCTAGTTCCAGGCCATCTGGGGCAACAGGAAGACCCTGTCTCAAAAACTCCAAAAAAAAAAGAGAGAGAATGTTTCTGGTACTTGTGGAACAGTGTGCTGAAAGGTCAATGAACAAGCAAATCCACAGAAAATCCCCCAAACATTCCGAATGGAAAAAATCTGAATGACAAGGCCATTTGGTATGTAAGGGTTAAAGGAGGAGTCTTGCTCATTTTCTGCATGTGCCACAAACTCTTTGGTTTCTGGGAAAGCCCATGAGACCTTCCCACAATTATGCTCTAAAATGCCTAACATGATCTAGTTGAAGAGCTATAGGCAAACAATGGCTGCTGAGAGGAGAGTGGGTTTCTTCAATGACCAGCTCCCTGATAGGGTATCCAACCTCAAGGGTTCAGTTCTAAACACATGCACATACAAACAACACTAAATTGATATGATAACTGTATGTGCATATGTACATATACATATGTAAACATGTATATATGAAACAATAGTAATCAGGAAATTGAGAAGGCCTGGGGAGTTCAGGAGTTGTTGACAGTGTGGAAATGATACAAATATCCATGCATACAATTTTCAAAAAAAGACAATTTAATTATCAAAAATGCCTAACACAAAATTCATATAATTACAAAGGAAACAAATTTCACTGAACTATGATCATTAAAGTATAAAAAAATACAAATGTGATATAGTGCTATGTGTGTTTTTTAATTGGTGTTTTAAATGCTAAGATCTAGCAGCCAGACTAGTAACCACTGTATTTTCAAGTGGTGGTGAATATAAGCAATATTTTCAAGATATCCGTAACTGGTGTAGAGTGATATGAAAATTTCTGTGATTTTAGTTGGTGACACTGCTGATGGACTGTTAACACCACTGTGTTTCTTGCCTTATTCATAAAAGAATAAAATACTGAATTTTAATAATATATTAGTCAAAATCCAGATGTTATTTCTTTTCCTCATCCAAGTTCATGGTCTAGAAGTCCAAGCGGCTGGTTGAGAACTGCAGGTTGGCTCTGACTGCAATAAGGCGTAACTGGGAACCCAGGAGTCTTTGAGTCCTTACGTTTTTATAACCTCTGACCCAAGCCTCATGGAATTAGGAGCTCACCCACCATCCTTTAAGAAAATACCTTATTGTTATTATTTTTTTATTTTCTGTGTATGAGTGTATTACCTGCATGTGTGGAAGTGCCCCCGTGTAGTGCAATGCCGTGGAGCTGGAGTTACAGATGGTTGTTAGCCACCATGTGGGTGCTTGGAATTGAACCCTGGTCCTCGAAAGAGCCTTCTAGTTCTCTTATCTGTTGAGCCATCTCTCAGGCCCTCACCCTCATCTTAGCTTTTCTCTTTAGGACTTACTTGCCCTTATATGGAGAGAAGACTAGTTGAAGCAGATACTCAGCCGTTCTCTGCAAACCCCAGTGCACAGGAGTGCTCAGATGCCTTGGCCCTGACAGGAAAGGGTGTGGTGGGGAAAGAAGAGGGTTGGAACATGGAAAACAAATTCTACAACCTGTAGATAATAAAAGAAAAGGGTAGGAACATCTGACCTGCAGATAGAAAGAAAATGTCACAAACAGGAAAACATAATAAAGCCAAGTTTGAGTCTTGGTACCTTCCCTTCATGATTAATGATTGGTCTCAAATAGGATGGGTTAGGGAAAGTGAAGTTCTTTTTGAAGTAGTTTTAAAAATGCCACAGCTTAAAAAAATTATTGTAACATCAATTTAAGAAAAAAAAAAAAACTCCGCTAAAATGTAAAGGTCAAGAAAGATTTGGGTGTTTTTTTAAATGCTGTCTTGAAGAAATTCTTAAAAGGTTAAGATGTCATGTAGTTTCAGAGTTATGGGCACAGGAGGGGGGGCCCAGGACAAAACAGACCTACCTCGGGGCCCTTTGGTGACTGTGACCCATGCCAACGGTGGGCAGCGGGCAGCTGGCGGATCACAGTGTGTCAAGGTGTTACTAGGAAAAAACAGACACTGCTGTCAGCCTTTAAAGCTAGGGGAGCATTTCACCCCCAGAACTTTCTTTCTGCTACATGCAGGCCAGAAGATTGGCCTCCCCTGTACTCTCAAGCAGCATGGAGTCGCCTGTTTCCTGTAGCAGCATTCAAATCGTCACTTAAAACCACCCAGGAGTCCTGAGCCCCTGCTGCTTCTCTTGCCAGCCCTTGCAGGGCCCTCCTTCAGCAGAAATTTCCATGGAGAGCGGCACCCCGACTTTTAAGGTATCTGAAGGAAGAGAGGATGCTTCTCTGGTCCATAGACTTTGTGGTGATTTTTGTGACTTAGTGCTTTGGTGCTTTACAAATATGTGTTCATTTGAACTTGTATGTTTTAGTCATGAGCTAACAGATTTTGGAGGGGAATGACCATTCTCCTCTGGGAACACAAACAGGTCTCCTATCCAACAGTGCATCTGTGCAGGACTTCATCTTGATGGGTTGAAGGCGTCATACAGCCATTAGGTTCTCAACATGTCCCTGTGGCCAGTGCACTCAAATCACCTTATAGTTTCCCAACTGTACGTCTCAACATGATTTCAGGGAAAGCAGAGGCTTGGCATCATTGGAAGGCCAGTTAGAAACACAAACCCTTGGATTGTACTCTAGATGGACTGAACTAGAGTCTGCACTTAACAAGATGGGCCCAGTGATGTGCTTGTGAGATAACCTTCCGCACCAGTGAAGATGCCCTTTGCTCCAATAAGGAATGGACACAGCTGGTGCATGCAAAGGCCAACTCAGTGGAAATCACAGCTGAACCATGACAGTAGGTCACAACCCTCAGAAAAAAAGAATGGAAACTGCAGAGGATCTGACCTCTTTTACCCACACTGTGGCTTTACGCAGTGTGGTAGTTTGAATGAGAAATGTTTGAATGTTCGTGAATGCTGTCTGGGGGCATCAAGGAACCTTTATGGAGTATAGCCTTGCTGGAGGAGGTATGCCACTGGGGGAGGGAAAAGATAGGAGCTCTCAGCTTTGCGTTCCTGCTACTGTCTCCTAGCCTCGATGGACTCTTATCTTTCTGGGACCATAAGCTCAAATAAACTCTGTCATCTATAAATTGCCTTGATCATGGTGTTTTATTGCAGTAAAGGAAAGTCACTAATACACTTGGGTGATGTGGGCCCTCTGAAGAGCACACTAAGTCATTTGCCCCCTTTGCGACATCAACTGGTCTTATATGGCAGGGATGAACTTACAGGGGAGTGGGCTAGACCTTTGCCAAACACGACTTGTTAGGCATCAAAAAGCAACTCTCAAAATGCGATTGAGTGACTTGCTAATTAAGTCTGAAATCCACCATCGCGTCCATCATTTGAGTTTTCGTTTCTTGTTAAATATGCGAACTGCATGGTTACTGCTCAGACCGCATCCCTAGCGCAGTGAAGTGCTTTGACACTCCTTTCTGGCAGCAGATCCAAACTCCCAGAGCCAGCTCAATTACTGTGATGTTTCTTACCACTTCTTGTTACTTATGATTGTATGAATTGTATGAATTATATATTTGGTTATCATTCCTGAAAATATATTCGTGTGTGTGTGTGTGTGTGTGTGTGTGTGTGTGTGTGTTTGTAGATATGGGCACATGTGTGCCACCAGCTGCATATGGAAGTCCACCATATTTGCCACAGGGTCTCTTCCTTGTTGTTCTCTGCCTTGTACACCAGGCTAGCTGTCCTGGAGACTTCCAGAGAATCTCCTATCTCCACCTCCTCTCTCAGTGTAGAATGCCTGGATTCCAGACACATTCTACAGCAACTGACTTTTTACATGGGTTCTGGGATTTGAACTTGGATTTTCATACTTTGCCCACTGAGCCATCCCCTTGGCTCTGATAATATATTCCCATACCATGATTTCATATAGTCTGCCTTTTCAAGTAGATCCTTAAACTTACCAAGGACAGAGCTTGTTCTATTTCCAATGTTGTTGCCCCTAGCCTAGGGAGCTGTATCTAGAAAGGAGATCTATCAATATCAGAATGGTACAACTGTCAGCAAATATGAATGGTCTGCATGCTGGCCCTCTGTGAATGCCAGGCATCACACGATTAGCCTTGCATCATTTTCACCATGCTGTTACCATCCCCAGAGACAGAGACCAAGGTGCAGAGACCACCAGGACTCAAGGGTGATGTATGGCAGGACTGGAACCGAACTCAAGTTAATTTGTACTCCCTGTGGTCAGATGAATGAATGTTCTCATGCAGTCTGCTGAGTACATCAAATACAGACCCTGAAGGAGGAGGAGGAGGAGGAGGAGGAGGAGGAGGAGGAGGAGGAGGAGGAGAAGGAGGTGGCTGGCTTTCAAGAGACAGAGGAGTAGGTCTCAGATGAATGGCCATCCTGTTTCATTGGGACAGTCGGTCGTGTAGCTCTCTGCAGCTAGAATAATTAACTTGAAATCACAAACATCTAACACTGTGTTAGGATTTGGAAAGTATAAAGGAAGGAAAAGGGCACTTTGTTTGAAAGTGGACCCAAGAGGCAGCACCAGGAGGTGGGGCTTATAGACCTCCATGTCTTCTGCCCTGCTGCCTGGCCTTGTTGCTGATTTCTCGTATGTGGTGTGTGTGTGTGTGTGTGTGTGTGTGTGTGTGTGTGTGTGTTTACATGTTCTGTGTCTGTGTGCATGTGTGTGGAGCCAGGGGTCATTTTCAGGAAGCTGTATTGCTTTACACTTTACTTTTCAAGTCAGTGTCTTTCCCTGAACCTGGAGCTTGGTGATTAATCTAGACTTGATGGCCAAAAATCCCCAGGGACTCTCCTGTCCCCTCTTTCCAGTACCGGGGCTTCAGATGTAGCCTTGGGCATTTTAGGTGGGTGCTGAGATCTGAACTCAGGACTTTATGCTTGTATGAAAAACATTTTATGGGCTGAATCCTTTCCTCAGCCTGTTTTTGATTTCTTAGAGAAACAACAGTCTTCTCCAGGGTGATCGGCAGCTCACAGAGGAGTCTACCCAGATCTGTTCCAGGCCATGACAGCAGGAAGGGGGGCTTGGCCCTTCATCCTCCAGATGCAGAGCTGAGTCTGCTTCTTTTGAATCTACTCACAAGGAAACAACTCATGCTAAATGTCCTGGGTTACTTCTATGACATTTACCACAAAAGCCTTTGTTTTTGCAGGCATCCAAAAATAAAACTCCCCAAACCACAGCATCCTTTCTTCAAGGCAAAGTGAACCAAATGCGATTCTTCTCAATCAGTAGTCAATGAGAGATTTTAATTCATGAACACAATTAACAGGATTTCAATGACCCCTACGGAGCCATTTCATTTTATTGCTCTTCATGTGAACTGGATTTCCATATTTAGGAAGGAAATCAGTCGATATCAGGAATCTTGTGCAGCAATATACAATCTTTTTCCTCAATAGGTAGTACTTTACTAAGAACCTTTTCTGACTAAATGATTCACTCTAATATCAAAATGTTTTATACATACAGAATTCACTGCCCCAATTAAAGCAAATGCTCAGTAAAAGGGAACAAAGTGAGGATGCTCCACGTTTCTATCCAAGATCTTCCCACGACACTTCTGTCCTCTTCAGGCTAGCTATGAGGGCCGAGGTTCTCGCTGTTGGAGCAATTCTTACCATTAGAGCAATTTATTTAGGTTAAGGCATTGTCTCTAGAAGCAACCTATTAAAAATACAGGTTACATGGGCCTAGTAACAATTCCCACAATAACTATTATTTGAGCTGCATGAATTACTTTATCAGATTAATTAGCTGTCATCTATCAGACAATATGGCTCTGAGGAAATAAGGCATCTTTTAATGGACATCATTGTCTGAAATATGAAGCAGTTCTATGAGGGGCTGGCTGCTTGGGGGCCCTATGCTGGGGGTCTGGGAGGCTGGAAGGCAGCGAAAGGCACTGATTAAAAAGGGGAACAGAGGACAGAGGAGCGAGTGCTACATCCAAATCAAACTTCTTGCCTCTGCATATTTTCGACACATGTCACCCCAGGCTTGTTTTCTGTTTAAATGTCTTTAATACACAAGTGACCAATCTCATCTTTTCTTGGGCCCATGCCCCCCCCCCCCCGCCAAGTCTTAACTTGTTTCAAAATTGAAAGTGTAACTATTGCTTTGTCCGTTCTTTCTGGTACTAGTCTGAGTATAGGGTTCTTCTCTCCCAGGCACATAGATGAACTGCATGTTTCACATCTGTCTGTGTCCTCCAGGAGTCAAGTAGCTGAGGACCAGCACACACACGTGTCATTTAAAGCTCTTGGTGGCCGAATCCTAGATGCCCAAGCCACTACTTAGAGACGAGGTACCTACGAGGTTGCCTTTCTTGGTCTGTTTGGGCTGCTAACAAAAATATCACTGGCTGAGGGCCCAAAATGTGGGCGTTGGTGGGTCTGATGTCTGGAGACGTCTGCTCTCTGTTTCTAAGATGGGTCTTTATTGCCCTGCCCTGGTGACTTGATCACTTTGTAAAGGTCCCACCTCTGAATACACTCACCCTGGTGATCAACTCACCATATATGAATTTGGGGAGACATGTGCAGAGCATATAATGACCGGCCAGGAGCACCTGTGTCAGGCTTGGCAGTAACGAAAACCACGACTATACTGTGCTAAGCTGCTGTGATTTGGAGGCTCTTTATTGTGTGTTAGAGCATGATTCCCTTCAGTGCTGTGACTTGCCATTTCTGTTGAAGTTTGCTATCTCTAGAATGTAAAATACTTAAGTGTATGTATCAAAACAAGACTTTTAAATACTAAAAATAAGGCCACTGTGTTGGGAGCTCTATTTTGCTGAGACTATCTTGGAGACTTCTGCATTTTTCCTGCCTTTGCTTTCTTTTTTCAAAATTTTATTTTTTATTTTTATTTTTTATCATTTTTATTTTATGTGTATGAGTGTATTGTCCGCAAGTGTTTAAGTGCACCCATGTCATGCAATACCTTCAGAGGTCAGAAGAGGGCATCAGATCTGCTGGAATTGGAGATATGGACAGCTGT
Source organism: Rhizomys pruinosus (assembly GCA_009823505.1). Taxonomy (NCBI): domain Eukaryota; kingdom Metazoa; phylum Chordata; class Mammalia; order Rodentia; family Spalacidae; genus Rhizomys; species Rhizomys pruinosus. The sequence goes on from VZQC01004822.1 coordinate 3,047,273, forward strand.
TAGCCACCATGTAGGTGCTGGGGATGGCACCTAGGTCTTTTGCAAGAGCAGTCAGTGCTCCCAACTGCTGAGCTGTCTCTCCAGCACCCCCTCCTTTGCTTTCTTATTTAATCCTCACAGCAATATTTTGGGGGTAGATTTATTTCCTCCCGTTTACAGATGAGAAAAGAGATGGGGAAGTTGATTAGAGAACTCTGCAGTCTGGCTACTAATGAGCAAGGCACTGTGTTGGTGATCCCATCCTTCTGTGTCCACAAAGAGCTTTTTACTAAAGTGACAGTCCATTCCTGTATCACTGGGCTGGGGCTGGGGGGCGGTGAGTGGGCAGTTTAGTCCATAAAATGATAAGGTCACACAGGGAATGAGAAGGCTTCTGTTATCTGCATTCCACACCTAAAATATATGGAATTGATTTTCTGCGATTTCCCTTTTCTGCCCTCCATTGAAAGCCTTGATTATGCCCCAGTTTTCTGCAAAGAGGAAATTCTTACTGCTGAGTTATATACTCTGCAGATGAGGAGGTTATAACTGGATTTCAACATGGGACATTTATTCCTCCATTGATACATATGTGTAATTCCCAGCAGGGGATGGTTTCCTCGAGAAGAAAAACCATGACATCTAGAGTGAGAACAAGAGGAAAAGGTGACCACAATATGGGGGGGGGGCTGCACCCCGAAGGGACAGGGAGAGAGAAAGGGAAGAGGCCAAGTGCACGGAGTTTCTTGGTTGTTTTCCAGAATAGGGAATGCTGAATTTCAAGTTTTCTTCTTAAGCAGAGAAGGCAAGGTTTGCCTGACTGATCATTATCGTGATTGTTAGTCAAATTCAAGAAGAGAGTGAACTAAAAAGGGCTTCATAGTGGCTGTGAGACACACAGTGCCGTGATCATAGCTTCCGTCAGCTCCAAGTCCACATATGGCTCTGTTCAGAATGATCCCCCTGGAGCCCAGTCTGGTAAGTCAGGGCAAACTGTGGTTTAGAACACAAGCCATGGAGATAGGGTTCAAGGGGAATGTTCCATACTGCCCTTACCAGCTAAAGAACAGTTTGGTCAAGTTAACCTAAACTGCCTAAGCTCCATAGTCCTCCTCTGTAAAATGAAGATATGGTTATCTCCCTGTGAATGTGCTGAGAGCATCCGGTAATCTGTATAAGCACAATTAAACACCTCTTGTTTAGAGGATGATGGTAACGATGGTGTTGATTCAGACACAGAAACAAAAAGGAGACACATGAAGCAGTAAGAAAACGTATTTAGTGATAGTGCTTTTAAAAATATGTGTTCGAGTACACAGGATTCATGTGTGTGTGGAGGCCAGAGGACAGACCAAGGACCGTTCCTCAGGCATCATCTACATTTTTATTTTGAGACAAGGTCCCTCATTGGCCTGGCACTCACCAAGTCCTCGGGACCCTCCTGTCTCCATATGCCCAGCACAGGGATTACAAGGGCATGCCACCGTGCCACCCATTTTTACATGGGTCCTGGGGATCGAACTCAGGTCCTAGTGTTTGCAAGATAAGCATCTTACCAGCTGAACCATATCTCCAGCCCTGAGGCTTTAGTTATATGAGTTATCTTCAATTTAGTGGCTTCAGAGGCTAAAATCAGCATTGGATAAGAAGGAATCCCAGTGGGAACTGGTCAAGAGGGGACAGAGGTTTCTTGTAGGAGTCGGCACTCAAATGCCGATCTGGTACACAACAGTCACAAGTGAATTTAGTAGTTTCAGCACAAGGCTCGGTTAATCTGAGCTCTGGTCTGAGTATTTGGCACCTTCTCACCGAAGAGGGGGAGAAGAGATTTCCACAGAACATGGGTGCAAGCAGAGGTGGACACATAGGGCAAGACGGAGCTCAATGTAGACAGCCAGAGATGGTCAAGTCAGAGAATAATCTTGTGAGGTTGATTGCTGCCTTAGCAAGCTGCTAGGTCACCCTGAACTTGGCCTGTAGGACTACCCTGTTCCAGTGTGTTTGTGTGAGCAGGACAGAGGACCCCCTCTTGTCTGGCTCCTCAGGATGGCTGTCCACCTTAGTTTTGAGACAAGGTCTCTTATTGGTGTGGAGCTCAACCATTAGGCGAGGCTGGCTGGCCAGTCAGCCCCAAAGACTGCTATGTCTCTGCCTCTTCAGTGTGGTGATTACAAGGGCACCCCAATAAACCAGGCCTCTTTAACATGGGGTCTGGGGATAGATTGTGTTCCAGTGCTTGCTAGTCAGGCACTTTATTGCCATCTCCCCAGCCCTGCTCAATTTTTAAATGCTCATCTTCCTACAGGAATTAGGCCTCATGATTAGAGGCCAGAAGACAAAGCTTCCATAAGGTTTACTCAGGACCTGAGTAAAGCTTTTTACTGATCCTTTCAGTATTCTGCAAGTTTCTCACATGCCTGCTGAAGAATACCCCTTCTCCGAGGAACAGAATGTCTGCCTCTGATACTGAAAGTAAGATGTTTGTGTTTGAAGGAACATAGATTCAAATAGTGATAACAATTCTTTGTGGAAAATAAAAGCATCTTTATACTTATTTGAGTAAACAGAAAAATAGCACAATTGAAATGATTTCCCACCTGCCAAACAAAACAGTTTTCTTTTGCAAGCCGTGTTTGTACGCCGGGGTAGTGGAAGCCCAGGCCTCTACAAAGGGCGCTGTGATCTGTTGTGCTGCTCTGAGCCTCTGCGTCTACTGCCGGTGGCTTACCTCACTTCCTTATCTTCCTTCTCAGTCAGAGAGTCCTGCAGCCACTGGACTGTCAAGGCCAGCTGCTTAGCAAAAGATATCAGTTCTCTCCTTAAACAGCCATGTTTTCCCTGGGAGTTAATTTGTGGGGATTCACACCGGCTGAATTGGACCTAAAGTCAGAATAAAACTTTATAGAGAAGCTGTGCAGTGGGCTGGATTAGCCAGAAATGTTTCCTGTAGTTTCCCTTTTGGGTTGGGCAGCTCGTGTGCTAGAGGCTGGGATTTTCCACTGACAGGGCATGCTCACATCTTGGAAGGCTGGAAGGCTGGTTGTGAGGATTTACTGCCTTCTACGTGCGTGTTGTGCGTGTTGTGCGTGTGTGCGTGTGCGTGTGTATGTGTGTGTGTGTGTGTGTGTGTGTGTGTGTGTTTGAGGCAGGCTCTCAAGTAGCCCAGGCAAGCCCTCAAACTCATTGTATCTTGTTGGATCCATCACAGTACGTGGCATGTCTTGGCGATTCTTACCTGCTTTGTTTTTCTTTTTGAGATAGAGAGGTTCTCCATACAGCCCAGGCTGCCCTTGAACTCACTACACAGTCAAGGATAACCTTGAACTCCTCATCCTCCTACTTCCCAAGTGCTAGGATGACAGGTTTATAGCACCGTGCGGGGTTTTATGTGGTTCTGGGAATGTGCGTGCTAGGTGAGCGCTCTACCCACTGAGCCATTTCCCTTGCCCCTCTGTAACTCTTTTTAGAGAGCTGGCCATGTTGACCCACCACCATTTTACTTCGCAGGATCAACCATAGGCAGGACTGTGTGGGAGATAAAAGTTTCTGATTGTATCTTACACTTACCTTATTTTCATTCTTAACCCTTGGGGCTTCTCAGGCCTGTTCAGGGCCTTTTGGATGTGTCCCCCTGCCTCGGAGTCCCCCGTCATGACTGTATATTTGTTTCTACCTTTTTATTTTTATTTTTACAAATGTAGCAATAATAAGAGTCACAAAACAACCATTCATTGGCTCCTCATCAGTTCATCAGGTGCCTGAAATTATGCTAAGTATTTTATTCACATTTCTCTTTGACTATGTGAGCTCGGCAGCTACATAAAGGAGCTGTAGCTGTAGTGGTTACATACGTGGGGTAGAGTAGGTAGAGATGTTGATGCGTCTCTACCTCCTTTCTCCCTCAGAAGATCTCTCACAGACTGTCTGGCATGATAGTAATGACTTTCTGCTTGAGGGTATGTCCTGGCCTCATGCGAAGATACTCATACTGGTTAAGTTAGAAGTTCTGGAAAGTCCTTAGCTCAGGATGGACCCTTTACTTCTGACAGAGAGGAACCCTGAAATACTCCTCCAACACACACAAACACACACACACACACACACACACACACACACACACACACCAATCTTCCTTTGGTGAGACAGTTTCAGTGGGTCCCATAGAGTCCTCAAAAGAACTGAAAGCGACTGCCTGCAGTGGTCACCTCTCATCAAAACTACCTTGACTGATGCTCTCTATTAGCTCCCAGTGTTTCCTGGGATTGCTGTCTAAACTTTTTTCCAATCCTTGCCTCATCATTTTCCCTTGGGAGAATACAAACCAAGATCCTACATCATAGTTCCCAAAGAAGAGAAAGGAAATAGAGGCTTGGAGGTTGGCTGGCCTGGTGACCTGTGAGATTAATCAGGACCATCTCTTATTATTACATCGCTCGGTTTCCATCTGAACTGATCTAGACCTATTTTTCCAGTTAAGTAATTAAATTAATTAACATGTAGCTTCTTTTCAGGACAGACTTGTGATGTTAGGACATAAGTGGAGACTTCTCTATCAAATATCTCTCCATGTGTATCTTATTCCATTGAGACTCAGGATTCAGCTAACGATATAATTAGATGCAAACTTAATAAATTAATTGTGCAATGTGATTGTTGAAAGTAGTTAAATTTAGCATGGCTTCAGAAATATTTATACTTTACAGGAGGTGGATGTTGAGACTCAATACCTTACCTCAAAGAACTCAGTGGAAGGTTGGCATCTAGAAATGAAGGAAACCCTCCTCTCCCTGGGCTGGACTTTTCCTGGGTCCTTTCATTTCTCTAGCCATTTGCTACCTATACCTACAGACTCTCTATCTAATCATCAAAGGATTCCTCTGGAACTGGAAGGTAAAGTTCAGTTCTGAAGTGTGCTGGGCTGGCTTCCTCTGCGGAACAAACCCCAGCTTTCTGCCTTTACCTTCCTGGCTCACCAGGGGATGTGAAGACCTGTTTACATGCCTGGGTTGCTCAGCCTGGAAGAAGGAAGATAACTCTTCATCCAACTTGTTTTCCAAGGGTGTCGGGAAGATAAACGCCCACAAAGTCCTGCAAACTCTTGGGATGAAAGGCACTATGTAAATAGGACATGGTTTTAGAATGATTAAGCTTTGATACTATGGCTCTCAGGAGCCCAGAGGGGCTGGGAGATAGGACAGCCATCTGTCCCTCTATCACTGCATCCCGGAGTTCACCACCCAGCAGCCGCCTCTTGAAGTTTCCATCATTTCTTCTCATTCAACTTGGTTTTCATCTTTAAGAGGCCAGTGAGCCGGTTATGGTTTTTGCCCTTCATACTCTTCAGATTTGGGGTCAGCATTTAGAAAACAACTATATACAAACACATATGTACCATGTAATGAATGTGGTTTCTCCTCTAGGGCCTGAGGACCAGGCCAGTAAGCAGATGTTTATAAATATATATACATATTATATATTAGATCTATTTCAATATATATTCTATGCTGGAAACAATTTTTTTGACCCTCTGTGCATGCTGTGTGGATGACCTGATACACAAGCAGGCAGGTCACCTATTTTCAAAACAACAAGCTTCACAGTTTTCCTTTCTGTGACAGAATTGGAACTCGGAAAAGGCAAAACAAAACCACCATAGAAAAATACCCTCTCCTTCCCAAATTAATTCTTTCAGTTTATGCTCCTAACTCCATAAAAATGTACTTTAGCCTTTGAAGTTTTTATTAATATTTATAATGCCCTTTTGGTGCCCTTGAACCTCACAGAACTAGAACCTGATATAAATGCCTAGTTGCTAGGTGGATTGTAGTGTACCTAAACTCAACCGTAAACTCTGAAGATTATACATATGCATATATTTGACTTTCCTTTTTTTCAGGTTTCTTGATGTAGAAGTTTATATTTTAAACACATTTTTAAAATGCAGGTTTTAATAGCTTATATTTTAATTTCAAAAGTAATGTATACTTGTAAAAATATACAGATTTGCATATAGAAACAAAGGGGGAAAATACGTTTTTAATGACCTGTTTCTAAAACCCTGGTGGTGAGCAGTAAGCCATATACATTTCATCTTCTGAAATTAGGGCCCTGTGAGCTGACGGGATTGCCATGGTTTTAAAAAGCTAGTAGCTAGTCATATTTCTCTTTTTTATTTCTGAATAGTCAAATGATAAAAATTCAAAAAATAAGTGAACTATAAGAAATTAAAGTCATCCATAAGGAGAAGGGAGAGTGGATTTTTTTTTTCTACAGGTAAGCACTTTTTCCTCTGAATGAGTCTTAAGCCTATGTAGGGCATGCATGGTGCTGAGAGACAGAGGCAGGGTGCTGCTCTTTCGGGTGTCACTATGGGCAGCTGTGGACAGTTGGAGCCCTGTGCCCAATAACGGTTGCTCTTCACTTTAAATGGCGTCTTGTCTACCTCAGAGTTGTCCATTTCATAGAGCGCCCCTGAATTCTCATGTGATCAGAACAATTAACTTACCCATGTCTTAATTCTGCTTTTATCTCCTATTGTTTTGACAATAAAAATCTATTTCTAAACAAAACAAGCCTCAAGTCTACTATCAAAAAGTAACCCGTTTTAAACATTTTAGTTGTATTTCTTCCAGAAGTTTCCTCTGCAAATATGAATGTACAATGACACTTTACTCTCTCCATTCATCCATGTGGTTTTGTGACAGTTTTCTAATGTTGTCTTCCAAAATCATCATTTTGAATGATTTTAGGATATCTATTGCATATTCCTATTATTTATGCATAATAAAAGATGGGGTGGAGTGGAGAATACCTGTCCCTTTACCTCACAGTCCCATGGTGGGGAGGGGGCTCTTTTTCATTAACCAGGAAGGAGACAGGGAAGGAAACACTTGTATGTCACAGATCTGGATGTCGTTCCCTCCTAGGACAGAGACTCCTGTGGCTTCTAAGGTAAGAGTGGATCCTGGGAAGACCAGGCTTCGAGATTCATTTTTCTGGAGTTGCTGGCTGGTCCTCACATATGATCAGTTTACTCATCTGGATAAATTCATTTTTCTTCAGGTATTTTCCCGCTCCTGCCAAGGGCAGGCCCCGTAGTTGGGCAGTGGGTTAATTCCAAAGGAAAAGAGGTAGGCCTGGAGGCCACAAAATGGGCTGCTTCACCAATCAAGTTCAAGCAATCTTTCTGACTACATATAGATGCTTAACCTTAGTTAAGCATCTATATGTAGATGCTTGTCTGTCCCCATCTCCTTCCTCACATAGAGAGTGTGAGGCAGTAAGTCAAGAGAGAATATAATTAACAGTATCACTGAGCCTCAGTGAATATGATTATAGCCAACATTTGCTTAGTATTTCTTCAGTGCCAGGCTGCATCTTCTCCTGTAGGTCACCCAACAACTCCATGAAGTAGTGTTATTGTTATTATTACTAATTTATATATGGCCAAACAGATGTGTGATGAAACCCTCCAGCAAGTGGTAAAGAGGGATTCGCTCCATTACCTTCCATCTATTTCATATAAAAAAATGCCACATAAACTTTTCTGTACAGCAATTGTACCTTGAGCTTGTAGGCTCTGCCTGATATGCCATCCATTATTGAATCTGTCATTTCTTTTACAATATTTTATTGTAGCTATTGAATGTCTTTAATACCATTTATAGTGACTTTTGGGTTGTTTGGAGAATTTCTACTTTTAATGCTGTGAGATCTGTTCTTATTTTCTTTGATGACTTACTCCACATGGGCTTTTGTGCTTAGACAGTCCTTACCCATTCAGCAAATTTCCTATGACTTTATTTTAAAAGTATAATTTTTTACCATTTATAAATTATTTGGCATAAAAGAGCCCTTCTAAGTATTTTGTTACAGTTTTTTTTTTTTAAGGGGGAAAATAGTTGACTCATGGGGCTGGAGAAATGGCTCAGCAGTTATCATTGACTGCTCTCTTGCAGAGCACCTGGGTTCAGTTCCCAGCTTCCACATGGTGGCTAACAATTGTCTGTAACTCCAGTTCCAGATCTGAAACCCTTTTCTGGCCTCTGTGGACACTACATCTATGAGTGCACTTAATATGCATGCAAAACACTCAGACCCATAAGATAAATATAAATGAAAAATTAATTGACTCAGGATCATCTTTCTTCATTGACTTCTAATGCATACACTGACGTAGGTTTTGGTGTCTGATTTTCTCCACTGACTGTTGACTCTTCTGTAGTCCCATTTGGAAAGCTGAGGGTTTTTACTATGGCTTTATGGTACATTTTAATCTTTAGAAGGATAAGTCTATCCTTGTTATTCACTTTTAGAAGCTTGTTATATGATATTCTTTTATATATGTTTAAAAACTATCTTATCAAGTCCTAAAATCCTACCTGTAATTTAATTATAATGTAGTTACATTTGCAACTCAATTTGGAACTATTTAAGATCATTGCTAATTTCTCCAATTTATTTATTAATTATTATTTCGAGTATGTCAGTAAAGTGATGGAATTATCATGGACTCAATATTGCCTACTCAGACTATTTTGATTGTTTTATATTTTCTGGGACAATAAGGAATGGATTATTCTATAAGCAGTATCATCTTATACTTTTTTTAAGGTTGTCTATCATACATATATCTCTATAGTCATTTTCACTTAATATATTTGTTTGAAACTCTTAGTTCTTCAATTTGTCAGAATAATTTAAATTTTTTTTTATTTCCTTCTGCCTTTTATTTTCTAGCATCTTAAATTTAATTATATTATTTGTGTTACATCTGGTTTAAAAAAAAACAAGTCTAAATGCCAGGCATGGTGGCCAGTGCCTTTAATCTCAGTCTTTAGGAGGCAGAGGCAGGTGGAGCTCCGCAAGGTTCAGGCCAGCCTGGTTCATATAGGTAGCCTGGTATGTATAGGCAGCCTGGAACTAGGAGACCCTGCCAAAATAGAAACAAACAAACAAACAAACCAAAAATCAAAATAAGCAAGTCTACAAGTCTACTTTTCCCATTGAATAGCTGGAGCTCTACCTTGTAAAATTTTATATGTAATTATCACTTTCTATATAATTTACAGTGGAATGTTGATCTTTTCTTTGATCTAATAATCATTTATGCACGTGTTCTCTAATTTGCAATTGACAGTTTCCTCTTTAAACATTCTTATTACTTTTTCTTGTTTGATTCATTGCATTTACAGAATGTAGCCTTTTTACTTTTTCAACGCAAAACTGTCAAAATTTGTTTTTGGTCTAATATGTGATTAACTTCTAAAATATTCCAGAGATTCTCAAAGAGTACATGCACATATGGAATTTATGTATTTTCTAAGATAGATATGGGGGTGCATGCCTATAATCTCAGCACTTGGGAGGAGGGAGCTTAAGGACTGGGAGTTTAAGATCATCCCTAGCTATACAGTCAGTTCAAGGCCAATCTGTGCTGCAAGAGACTATGTTTCGAGAAATATATATTATCTGGGGTTCAGTGGTTAAGAGCACTGGCTACTCTGATCGAGGATCCATGTTCAGTTCCCAGCTCCAATAGGGCAGTTAAGAACTGTTGGTGACTGCAGTTCTAGGGGATCTGAAACTTCTGACCACCAAACGCAGTGCACGCAGGGGACACCTATATACATGCTCACAAAACATTCATACACATAAAATTTTAACAGAGTATATTATCTAAAAATTATTTGTTAAACCTGCTTTATTTTAGCTCTATTTATTTATTGAGGAATGAAAATACTATGGGGGAAATTCTCCTTTCTTCCAGTATGTTGAAAAGCTTTATACTTTATATAGTTTAATATTACCATGTACATAATAATTCCTAACTATAGTTCATTTATTGTGAAGTCTAATTTTTTAAATTTTATTTATTTTGTATGTGTATGAATGTACTGTCTGCATGTAGGTCTGTGCACCCATGTCGTGCAATGCCATGGAGGTCAGAAGAGAGTGTCGGAGTCCCTTGGAACTGGAGTTAAAGATGGCTCTCAGCCGCCCTGTGGGTGCTGGGGATTGAACCCAGGTCCTCTGCAAGAACAGTTGGCATTCTTAACCAGTAGGCCATCTCTCCAGCCCCATGAAGTCTAATTTTTTAAGGACTCTAAATTTGCATTCTTTATTTTGTCTAGTGTTTATTTTTTTTAATCTTTATTTATTTTTCTCTATGTGTATGAATGTACTGTCTGCATGCAGGTCTGTGCACCTGTGTCGTGCAATGCCGCGGAGGTCAGAAGAGGGTTCGGATTCCCCTGGAACTGGAGTTCTCCTGGAATTGGAGTTTCAGACGGTTTTCAGCTGACATGTGGGTGCTGGGGATCGAACCCGGGTCCTCTGCAAGAGCGGTCGGCGCTCTTAACCGCTAGGCCATCTCTCCAGCCCCTATTTTGTCTAGTGTTTTGCCTACTCTTTGTGCTATTATTTTTTAAAGTTACATATACTTGGTAAATCTTTGCCAATGTGTGTGTGTGTGTGTGTGTGTGCGTGCGTGCGTGCGTGCGTGCGTGTGTGTGTGTGTGTGTGTGTGTGTTGGTATATGCACTTGAGTGCATGTGTATGGGAGGGTAGGGGCAGCTGTGCATACTCCTGTAGAGGCCAGAAGTCAAACTCAACTGTCTTCCTCTACCAAGTTCCACCTTACTTTTTGAGACTGAGTTTCTCATTGAACCTGGAGTCTCTCCCTGAGCTTGGAGCTCAGTGACAGGCCAGACAATTTGACCCATGAGTTCCTTGGATCTTCCTGTCTCCACCCTTCAAGGGCTGAGTTTACATACTTTTTTGTGAATGCTGGGGATCTGAACTCTGATCTTCAATGCCTGTATGACAAGCACTTTACCCACGGAGCCATCCTACCAACCCCATACCAACCTGTTTACTTTTAATTACATATGTAATTTTTAATCCAATTATAGCTGGCTTTTGTTTCTTGACTGAATTTGAGTCTTAATCTTTTAATAAAGAATTTTAATCTACTTATATTTATTTTCATATCTGACATTCCCATTTTTGTGTTTTCACTTTGTCTCATGTCTTCCCTACCTTCTCTCAGTCCTCCCTCTCTGTCTCTTTTCTTCCTCCCCTCCCTTTTCCTCCTTCCCTCCCTCTATGCTTCTCTTGTCTTCTTTTCTTCTGGACTAGGTTTTCTTTGCTCTTTCTTTCCTACCTAATGATTACAATGCTTGCATTACTTTGAAATTGTAATTAACATATATAATCCTCTATTTCCCTAATCATGCAAAGAATGAAACGATCTCTTGACCTTTTACTTTGCTAGATGATTATAATTAGCATGCAACAACCATTTTCTTATTATCTATGTTCATGAAAAAATAATTTTGTTTTTACATATTTACAGTAGAACAACTTTGAGACCTTTACTTCATTTCAGGAGCTAGTCAATATTACTAAAATGGTGGAAAATGTTGCTATAGAATTTTACATGTTTAATATCATCCACAGAAGTTTTGGAGAGTATTTGACTTGGAGCATGTTAGGTCTATGTCCTCAAACTAAAGAGCAGCAGTGTTAGACTTTGAACATGAGTAGCTCGGTCCCCAAACCAAACCAGTACGCTTTCTACTTTGTTATACATATCACAGGTAGCAGTGCAGAGAGTGAGAAAGCTTGAAGTTATTTGGGGGTAGAGGGAAAATTGGAGGAGAAGGAATGTGAAGCTTATACCAAGGGAGATAGAAGTATTTGATTTAGTAAAGTAGGTGTTATATAGCCATGCCTTCAACAGAATTATGAAGGAAAAAGATAGGCTTTCGCTGCCTACCTGAACCATCTCAGATGGGGTCTGAGTGAGTTGGTGAGATGCTCTGTTGTGATAAGTCTCAGAAGAGGATTTAGTTTGAGTCTCTTTGGGTGATTTGGCCCTTCCTGTGTTGGGATTTTCCTTCTGTTCTCTATTATTGAGTTTTAATAAGAAGCCATCTGGTGAAATATTTTGGACTTAGGCTGATATTTAATATGCAGAACAGGCTAGTTCCAAAAGTGACTACTCAGCCACCAAATAAAATAAAAATAAAGGAGATAATTATGGCCAAAATAACATCACACTTTAATCCTTCCTGATTGACATAAAAATGATGGTCAATTATCTTTTAGTCTGGAAAGAAAATCTTTGGGGGACATCAGCTTAGAAAAGCTCAGGCTTGAAGAAATGGCCAGGTTTTCTTCTCAGCATCAGAATTTCCAAGCTCAACCCAGTAGACTTAATAAAATACATCCTAACGGAGGCAGAGGAGAATCAAGCTAGAGTTCAGCTTCCACGAACATGGATGGCCCTGGGCAGAGCAATGGAGCAGCTGCCGTCTATGTAGGACCCAATTTATCACTAAAGTCCTTCCTTCCTTCCTTCCTTCCTTCCTTCCTTCCTTCCTTCCTTCCTTCCTTCCTTCCTTCCTTTCCTTTCCTTTTTCTTTCTGCTCTTCATTTTTCTTTCTATTCTTTCTTATCTTTCTTTCTATTCTTCTTAATCTTTACATTTACTTTCTTTCTTTCTTACCTTCTTTCTTCTTAACTGACATAATTATACTCCCTGCTGAGGTATGAGATGAGTAAGTAATAGGAGACACGGGTACTCATATATATACTTTTTTATTGCATAATCTTTTTAATTAAATTTTTGTAATTTCATGTATAACATCTCAATCAGTTTTAACCACCTTTACACCCCCTTCTACACTGGCACCCTCCCACAGGGCTCCTCCCCTCAAGTTACATACATTTTCTTTATTTTGTGTTAGAGGATATATTTGTCCAAATTATCACCCCAGCCGATTCCCAGTTTGCTAGTATCCCTGGCTTAGTCCAGCCTATCTGGAGCCTGTCTCTTAAAGAAAGGCCAGTTCTTTCTTCAGTGTTGAACATAAATCAGCTGCAGATACTTTCGTTCCCCAAAGATAATGGGTTCTGACTATCTGATTCTTACAGTTCAGTTGCTGGCTTTATGTCTAGTTGAGTTTTGCTATGGGTCTTGTATGGCTTGGCTGATCGTCAATTTATTAGGCCTCATATGAACAGAAGGGTCCCAGGAGCTTGAGGATTCTTTTCCATATGGTCTAGCACCATCTCCTTGGCTCTTAAAATCTTACACCACCCCCTACTTCTGCAAAATGATTCCTGAGCCCTGGGGTGGTAAGTGAAGCTGAATATAGGCAACCTGGTTTCACACTCTGTAGACTCCTAGTATTCACAGCTGGTGTGCCCATTCAAACCTATTGAGTATCCTTGATCTTCCTATTGTAGTGGGGAGTTTCGCTTAACGAGAGTTAAGACCATTATATTAACCGTCCTCTTAGCCCTTCATTCTGTTTCAGGTAAAGCCTTAGGTGTAAGAGGCTGCTGTTGATAGATGTGTCACTCAGGCTATGAGCAATTCACAGGACAATGTCTATTGTGTGTCAAATTGATTGGGACTCTCTGCCACATTTTCATCGCGTGACAAAAGAATCTCTTATCTTGGCAGGTGTCTGGGATTTGTCCATAAAATTATAAATACTATGTTTTCCTATTTTGGAAAAATATATAAAATATTTAAAAAAAAAAAAAAAAAAAAACATTATTTTTTTAAAAAAGATAAAATGAACATACAATACCATAAAACTGAGGGAGGGTAAGATTTTGCATGGCTGAACAAAGGACTTCCAATCTCTATTACCAAAAGAGATTCTCCTACAAAATAATATAGTAGTTTACATTCATAATTTAAAGGAAGCAAACATGTTCAAACTCTTTCCAAAGAACATTAATGCACAGTTAATAAGCTAAAATGTAACACGTTCTACTTCAGACATGCCATAATACCTAAAATTGAAAAGACTAAGAATGCTAAGTGTTGGCAAAAAGCATGCCAATGGGGCATCTCTCACCTCACCAGTAAAAGGTTGGAATGGCATAGCACCACAATGAGCTGTTTGGTGGTTTCTTGTAAACTTAACCATAGTGCTAGTCCATGGTTCAGTCATTTCACTTGCAGTAAATTATTGAAAAGTAATGAAAACATGACTCTACAAGGACGTGCTACCCTTTTATAATGTAAGTAATGACCTTTTTTATTTGGAAATTTCGTGGTTTCTCAAACTTTTACATGGAATTTTCTTGTATTTCTTGCTTATTAGGTTTTGTTTTCTTTTTTCCTCAAAACTGTAAACTTCCATTCCTGATTATCAAAACAGAGCTCATTTAAAACCAAATTAGGGCTGGAGAGACAGCTCAGCAGGTTGGAGAGCTGAACTGCTCTTACAGAGAAGACCTAGGTTCATCCCCAGCACCCAATGTGTGGCTAAAGCTAAGCCATTCTTAACTTCAATTCCAGGGGAATTCCGATCGCCCTCTTCTATTGACCCTCTGATTTAGGTATTGCATGACATTGGGTGCACTACACCTACTCGCAGACAATACACTCATACACATTAAAATAAGAAAATACAAAAAGTAATAATTATAGAACAACTTAATTTCCTTATAGATAAAATTGAATGACAAATGGACCTAATCACAGAAATGAAATGATTAAATTAAATAATCTAGGTCAATGGAATACAAAATTTTAAGGGAATACAACCTTCAGCTATGTACATGAACACATGTAGAGAAATTTGTATGTGTAATTTGTCACGTAATTGTTAAGACTAATATGATTCCCTCAGCTAGCTGGTATTATTACTCAACTCTTCTCTCCTCCTCCTTGTCTAAGCCCTCCCTCCATATCTTCCCCATTTAAAGTGTCCCCATTTTTCCCAATTCTCTCTTGATAGAAGGGGAGGTTGTCCAGGTGTTTTGAGGAAACAAATTTCTCTTATCCCACCCCTTCCTTTCCCCACGTGCCTTTTTATGCTAAGGAGTTTGGTGTGGTTGCAGATTGTAATTAAATTATCACCAAAATTTCTGTAGACAGTGTTATTAACTCCATTTTGAGGATAATGTTTAAAAAAGGAATTACTTGCCGGGCGTGGTGGCACACACCTTTAATCCTAGCACATGGGAGGCAGAGGCAGGTGGATCTTCTGTGAGTTCAAGGCCAGCCTGGTTCTAGGAGTGATTCCAGGACAGCTGGAGCTACAGGAGACCCTGTCATCAAAAAGATCAAAAAAAAAAAAAAAAAAAAAAAGAATTACTCAAGAGCATACACACAAAATATCTCTCTAAATCGGTGACTGATCCATGCACATGCCCTTAACGGTTTGTGAGGAGCTACCAGCGCTTCCCACTGCTCATAGGTAGTTACCATCTGGGTGATATTTATACCTGAGAACATGACTCATTCTCTTCTGACTGGTGGCAGTTTTTTTCCCCAGCAAGACTTAAGGCAGACTTGATGTTTGTAAAAAGTTGTAATTCCTTTCTTCATGTTGGGTATTATTGTATTGGCATTTGGAATGTCCCAGATGCGTTTGTTCCTTTTTGTTCAACTTCATTAACTCTTTGGCCTTATGTCACTCTGACATAGCAAGGTGGCTATTGGGGACAGGGTGGAAGCTCATATACTTTCTATAATATGAGAAGTTTTGATTCCAGTTTCGATTCCACTACTAGGTAGGTCAGTTCTACTGTGTTTTAAGGGTTTGATTCAGTTTCAAAATTGATACAATGGTCTGGGGTTGTAGATTCAGTGGTAGCACGCTTTTCTACTTGGATTCAATCCCCAGCACCATAAATAGATAAACACATTAATTAATAAATACCTGTGCTATAATTTCAGCCCTTCCTTTTTTATGGGAAAGTTGTCTGTAATTGGATTTTTCCTATGTATATGTCACATATGGTGTTGAAGGTCAAACATTGTGCATTAAAGCTTTGTCTCTGTTGCACAGAGGCCTTGATGTAAGCTTTGGTTATTCTTCTGATCTTAGAGTGTGGTGACTGTGTTGACCCTGAGAAGTGGCTGGAAGTTGTTATCCTCAAGCCTGCTGCTTACCTGGGCTAGCTAGGGTGTATATACAGGTGNAAAAAAAAAAAAAAAAAAAAAAAAAGGAATTACTCAAGAGCATACACAAAATATCTCTCTAAATCGGTGACTGATCCATGCACATGCCCTTAACGGTTTGTGAGGAGCTACCAGCGCTTCCCACTGCTCATAGGTAGTTACCATCTGGGTGATATTTATACCTGAGAACATGACTCATTCTCTTCTGACTGGTGGCAGTTTTTTTCCCCAGCAAGACTTAAGGCAGACTTGATGTTTGTAAAAAGTTGTAATTCCTTTCTTCATGTTGGGTATTATTGTATTGGCATTTGGAATGTCCCAGATGCGTTTGTTCCTTTTTGTTCAACTTCATTAACTCTTTGGCCTTATGTCACTCTGACATAGCAAGGTGGCTATTGGGGACAGGGTGGAAGCTCATATACTTTCTATAATATGAGAAGTTTTGATTCCAGTTTCGATTCCACTACTAGGTAGGTCAGTTCTACTGTGTTTTAAGGGTTTGATTCAGTTTCAAAATTGATACAATGGTCTGGGGTTGTAGATTCAGTGGTAGCACGCTTTTCTACTTGGATTCAATCCCCAGCACCATAAATAAACACATTAATTAATAAATACCTGTGCTATAATTTCAGCCCTTCCTTTTTTATGGGAAAGTTGTCTGTAATTGGATTTTTCCTATGTATATGTCACATATGGTGTTGAAGGTCAAACATTGTGCATTAAAGCTTTGTCTCTGTTGCACAGAGGCCTTGATGTAAGCTTTGGTTATTCTTCTGATCTTAGAGTGTGGTGACTGTGTTGACCCTGAGAAGTGGCTGGAAGTTGTTATCCTCAAGCCTGCTGCTTACCTGGGCTAGCTAGGGTGTATATACAGGTGTTTTGCTTCCATCTGATGACTGAATCAGAATCTCGAGAGCCCTAGAATCTGAGTTTTGAACCAGCTCATTAAGCAGTTCAGTACTACTGGATTCATAGGGGTGACAATTGCTGGTGTTGAATATTGTATGCATACATGTACATGTGTCTGAAGTACTAAACAGTAGCTTCATTTTTAAGATTTGAAGGGTTTACATTTAACTCTGTGCATGTGACCCAAGTGCGGGTTTGTGTACAAGTGCAATGCTTTCAGAGGCCAGAGGGGGCATGGGATCTCCTGGAGCAGGAGTTACTGGCAGCTGTGAGCCACCCCACTTGGGTGTTGGCAACTGAACTCAAATCTTCTGCAAGAGTGTATATGCTCCTACTTGCTAAGACATTTTTCCAGGCCCTCAACAAGAACATCTTATATAGCCCTTTTGAGCTCATCTCTTGGTTTATGAAAAGGCTGCAGAGGTCTCCTTGGCTTAAGGTAAATAAGTGCATACAGAGCCAGTCAGGAGACAATTGGGAAAAAACGAAGAAAACAAAAACCAAGTGCAGATTCTTAGCATAAATGAACTTACTTTCTCTGAATTAATCTATCTTTGATGTATTCATTAGTATGTATAAGTTGAATATTTTTTCCTAGGAGAGTTAGATAACGTATTGGTAAAGAATCTTCCTGCCCTGAGCATTATACATTAGAACTTGAAAAGCAATGGATTAAGTCATCAATACAACTTCCTGACATAACTGGCTGATAAATATTAACTGCTTAATTAAAAAGGCATTGGAGGTGTAGGTGGATATCAACATAAGTGGATACACTGAGAGCTGTGGGAGGGATAGCTCCTGGTCTGGAACCCTATGGGCCTAGTTGCAAATCCCAATTCCATTATGAGCATTGTAATTATTCCCATCTTGAAGATGAGAACTTCAGACTCAATGAGTCCACTGACTGTCTGGGGTTATGAGATGTGAAGAAGTTGAGACGGGCATTTATCCTGTATTGAAATACCCAGGTTTATTCTGCTCTGCTCACCTTGAATGATAGTAGTTGAGAATTTCTCTTCACTCAACAGTTGGTCAGTTCAGTGGTCAGACATGTGGCTCAGAAGCCAGACTCAGGATTTAAGATCAAAACACTGGATATTCCTTCCTATTTATTTACTTATTTATTGTTTTTTTTTTTTTTTTGAGACAGGGTCTCCCTGTAGCCCCAGCTGTCCTGGAACTCACTCTGTAGACCAGGCTGGCCTTGAACTCACAAAGATCCGCCTGCCTCTGCCTCCCATGTGCTAGGATTAAAGGCGTGCACCACCACGCCCAGCTTATTTTAAATAAAATATTTTTATTGGTGGCTTGTGAGTTTCATGCATCATTTCTCAGTCCAATTTAGACACTCCCCCTTTTCCATGCCCCCCACTCCACCCCAGTTCATGCATTCTGCCATACATGTCTTGCATCTTTTTTCTCAGTCTTTTTAAAGTTTTTTTCTGCAGAGGTTTATTGTTTGGGCAGAGTCACAAAGCAAACCTTTTTATTTATTTAAAATTATGTGTATAAGTGCATGTATGTAAGGGCACCTGTGTTGTACAATGCCCACAGAGGTCAGAAGACGACGTCAGATCCCCTTGAACTGGAGTTACAGAAGGTTGTTAGCTACCATGTGGGTGTTACAAATTGAAGCTGGGTCATCTACAAGGGCAACCAATGCTCTTAACTACTGAGCCATCTCTCCAGCCCCCATTCCTTCCTTTTTAATAAGGACACCGCTGTGACCTTGGTTGAACACCTAAAGCTCTCCATTCCTGGGCTTTCTCATTCGTAAATCAAAGGTGACAACCTAGGTTATAAGGCTGTTGTGAGGAAACATCTAGCTTTTCCCATGAGAACCCTGAATACTGGGTGTTGTGTTAGCTAAGATATAGAAGCCTGTACTCTACGGTGTATATTTGTTTCCTTTCTCATTGCTGTGATGAGATATCTGGCAATAACGATTTAAGGATGGAAAAATTTATGCTGGCTCACGTTTGAAGGTACAGCCAATTATGGCAAAGAAGAGCTGGTGGTGAGAGTGGCTCTGACTGTGGTAGCAGCACTGGGAGGCAGCTGGTCACATTGCATATGCAGTTAGCAGCAGGGAGAGATGAGTGCTGGTGCTCCGCGCACCTTCTCCTGTTTTCCTTTTTGTGCAACCTGGAACCACAGCTGTCCTAAGTTTAGGGTGGGCCTTCCTTTCTCAGTTAAAGCTCTCTGGAACACCCTCCCAGACACATCCTTACATGTCTCTTAGGTGATTCTAAATCCTGTCAAGTTGATAATGAGGATTAGCAATCACAAGTGGTTTTGCTTGTTTTTTTTTTTAGCACCTTCCTTGATTCCCAGGCACTGTTGTACTAAGTATTTGCACTAGTTAAACTTCAAGTTCCTCCAATCAGTTTGGTCTTCTTTCTGTGAGGTGAGAGATCCTTTATCCTTCTATGTCCCTGGGAACCGTCTGCACTCTGGGTGTTGTAGGGGAAGATGGGCCCATATATAAACACCACTTGCCAGCAACTTGTGATGCACTGGCTCACAGAGATGGGGGCTCCATGTTTTGAGTCCTGAATGCTCTGCAGAGGGGAGCCAGTTCCAAGATGCACTGACAGTAGATGCTGATGCAAGAGTCAGCTCTGGGGTGTGGCACCTGCTGGCCACTCCCTGCATCTGCTCTCGTCAAATGAAGGTTTGAAAGCATGGAAGTCAATGCTGCTGTGCAGGCCAGGGAATGACTGTACCTGCACATGTGTTTGTATATGTCCACACTTGCTTGTGTGTCTACTGGCTTGCAGTTCGTTTTGTTCCTAAGCTTAAGAAAAAAACATTGGAAAGACTTTCTTTTTTTATATCTCTACTTGCAGAGTTGGAAGAGCTGTCATGAAGAACAGGAAGCAGCACTTAATGAAATTTTAGCTCCATAGCCTGAAGTCTGACTAGTTTTCCACAGCCTCAGCTCTCCTAACAGAAGTGATGCACCACTGGACTTCTGGGCCTTTAGAACACTTTCATCTTCTATCTGTTTCTGTTATGCACCCTGGATTCTTCATTAAGTACCGGAATTAGGCAGAACCTTAGCCCAGGGGTAAGTTTCTACCTCAAGCCAGCTGTTCCCTGCATCCTCCTGCCTCCCTCAAGAGTAGCCTGCTTCACTGAATTAACTAATACAGGTTATGCCTTATTTATCTGAGTTAGAACATATCTGTTACAGGTCAATATTGTGGTGAAACATATGGCTGTAATTTGTTAAGAAGCATAGCTTTAGCCAGGCATGGTGGTGCAGGCCTTTAATCTCAGCCCTCAGGAGGCAGGGACAGGTGGATCTCTGTGAGTTCAAGGCCAGCCTGGTCTACATAGTGAACTCTAGGACAGCTGGGACTAAAGGGAGACCCTGTCTCAAACAAACCACAAAAAAGAGGTATTACTTTAATTCAGCACTGAGCACAGTCGACATTCATAGGATAACAACTTTATACCCTTGTAAATATGCGACTATATAGAAGAACAGATATGTGATGAATTGAACTTAGAAAACCGATAAAACAGTGTGGTTATTTGAATTGCAAAGAGAAGTCTCACTCTTGAATATTCCTTTCAGGTAATAATAATGTCTTACATTTGCGTAGCGGGAAAGGCTTGAAAATGCCTTTCTACACATTATCTCATTCAATCCTTTCTACACACCTATAACGAAGCCAGAGAGTGTGTACTCTCTGTATGCTTTATGGGCAAGTAAAAGAACAGAAAGTATGCTTAGTCAATTGGGATGTGATTTCCTTTATAAAAGTTGACTCATGACCTATTTAGAAAGCACAATCCATTGTGAAAAGTACACCTCACACCATTTATTCACATGTATGTTTGGAGAGTGTCCTAGTTATCTCTTGCTATGTAACAAATTGCCCCAAAACTCAATGGCTTAGAACATCATTTGAATGTGAAATAGTTTAATAGTATTCAGCCAGGAAATTCTGCTGATTCACGCAGAGTCACCTGATCGCTTGGTAATACCCACCTGTCAGCTCTAGATCCTAGATCCTAGATCCTAGGATGGCTTCTTTCATAAATTTAGTGCCTGGACAGGGATGCCTGGAAAAGTCACCCAGAACACCTATGTACAGCCTCTCAAACTTGATATCAAGGTCGTTAGAGGCCCAAACTCTTCCAGACAGGACAACCTAAGTAGAGCTGTCAGGTCTTAGGCCCCAGGGCCAACGACTGGCTCACAATCGCTTCTTCATATCCTATGTATATTCATTTTTCCTGTCTCTCTTTGCTATATATTTTGGACTGGCCTTGAACTTGAGGTCTTCCCACTTTACTTTAAACCTTGTGGGGTAACAGGTATGTACTAACATGCCATGTTCTCCTGGCAAAAGAAAACCATGGAACCAGACTCAATTCTAGGACTACAATATGTAACCCACACCTCAATGGAAACAGTATTGGAATTTGTAGCTATCTTTAACCTGTGACAGTCCCTGCCCTAGGTAAGAGCTCTTCATCTTAAAGGACTCCCATGTTCTCTTGTAATAGTGGGATCCAGACAGCAGCAGGAGGCAGCTCAAGGTCCAGGATCTTGTCATTCCAAACACACCCAGCTGTGAATGTGATGTCTCAGTTATGTTTGTTTCTCTGTGTATGATTCCTCTCAGCCTATGAACAAAACAATAAACGATCTGGTGCCCTCTCTCTAATAGGCAGTGTTGAGACAGAAGTAAGGTGAATGCAACAGGTGTTCTCAGACAGAGATCACTGTATTAGTTACTTTTCTGTTGCTGTGATAAAAACATCGACCAAAGGAACTTATGGAAGGAAGAAGTATATTTAGCTTACAGTTCTAAAGGGGTGAGAGCACGTTATGGCAGGAGGCATGGTGGTAGAAGTAGTGGGAGCAGAAGAAAATGTAGAACTCACATCTTGAAGCAGAGAGGAAGCAGAGAGTGACTGGAAATCTGATAAGGTTTAAAAACTCCCAGTGAGGTGCTTCCTCCGGCATGGCCACACCTTCTAAGATCTCCCAAAATAGTGCCACCAACTGGTCCAGAAACTTGGAGCCTGCGAGGGACACTCTCATTCAAACCACCACAATCATATATTATAAAAACTCCAAATAACCATTTAGCTTTAAAATTTTATTATAATTATTTTGTGCGTATGAGTGTATTGCCTGCATGTTTGTAAGTGCACTTGTGTTGTGCAATATCTGTGGAGGTCAGAAGAAGGCATCAGATCCCCTAGAACTGGAGTTAGGGATGGTTGTGAACTGCCCCATGAGTGCTGGGAATTAAACTTAAGTCCTCTGCAAGAGCCATCTCTCCAGCCCTCTATTTAGTATTTTTCTATTCTTTCCAGAAATTAAAATATAGTCAAACACATTATTTCATTAGGTACACACACACATACCACACCTACATACACATGTTTATATGTGTTTACAAACATATGCTTTATATGTACATATATATGTATATGTGTTTAAAAGAAGAGCTCATGTAGCCCAAGCTGGTTCAAAACTCGCTATGTGGGGGAGGCTGGTCCTGAACTCCCGATTCTCCTGCCTCAGCCTCTGAGATGATACTCATGCACCACCACCTTAACTCATTATAGCTAAATTCTCTATTATTTAGGTCACTACAGGGAATATCACTCCAGATTCTGCTACCTCATAAGCAGGGCACTAGTCTGCAATAGCAGTTATCGTACTGTTATCTAACTGGTCACCAGCGGTCTCCTGAAGGGCCTTCTACTTTCATGAGCTCTGTCCATTGTCTGGTTCCAAAATCAGTGGGCTTAGGTCTTGCCATAGCAGTGTTCAGCTTCTAGGTACCTGATTCTATTCCTACTATCTATTGTTGCATAATAAACTGTTTTGAAACTTGGCTAAAAATAATCACCATTTTATTATCTCAGGATTTTATTGCTTGGGAATCGGGCACAGCTCCGCGGGGTGATTCTTCTGCCTTAAGACAAACTGATGTCGGGTGTGGTGGCACACGCTTTTAATCCTAGCACTTGGGAGGCAGAAGCAGGTGGATCTTTGTGAGTTCAAGGCCAGCCTGGTTTACAGAGTGAGTCCCAGGACAGCCGGGGCTACAGGGAGACCCTGTCTTGAAAAGACCAAAACAACAACAACAAAAAAAATAAAATAAAGACAAACTGACTGAGGTTACTCAGTAGTCTTTGGTCAGTGGACAGGTTGCCAAGGAGGGTCAGGATGGATTTCCCCAGATACCCACCACAAGGCACAGTTAGCTGGAAGGTGGGTCTCAGCTGGACCTGCTGCTTGGAGTGTCTACACATAGCCTCTAAGGTAAAGTGGCTTTAGGGTAGTAAGAAATTTTGCACTGTGACCAGGCCCCCAGAGTGTCTTCTAAAAGATTAGAATCAGAAACTGCTGATTTCTAAAGACCTAGAAACAGAATTTGTTTCAGCTTCACATTTTATTGGCCAGAGTTTACTCAGGTTCAGGAGTATGGTAGACCTCATCTCTCCAGCTTTTCATGTTGAGCTGTTTACAGGGCTGCCTTATTCAATAGACAAACTCAGGGTCAGGTGCTCAGGGTCCTGGTGTCTCCCCCCCCTCCCATTGTTTGGTCGGTCTGAGCTAAGGCAAATACCCTTCAGGTTCTAGTTTATATCATAGACGAAATGGAGATGTTGATAACTACTGTCACTCACTGGCTCTGGGGGATTTTGTGACTCTCTTAAAAAAAATCAGCATTCAAAAAGTACACTCTAAATTGCTCTGGGAAGTAGAATAATGAATTACCACGACTAATTGGGCCATTACTAATTCTCTGTATTTTTATATTGAGAGACAAAATTGGGTCTCAGTATTGTATAGCATTCACTGGGCCACATAAAGACAGTGGTATAGGCAGAACCCTTATACATCAAACACACAAACCCATGCCTTCACATAGATGCCCTCTGTCTTTCCTGTGCCAGGTAATATCCATTTTTCACTGAAGTCTTTGCAGCATCCTTTTGAGGAAAGTGCCATTATTAACATCTTAATCATAGTTCTCTGAAACATTTTACTTCTGGAGTTTAAATTCTAACACATTCTTTGCATATTTATGCATAATACATCTTAAAAGAATCTAATGAAAACTAGTAGAGTCTGTAGGGGTTTTGTTTAAATTCTATGGAAATTGTCCCTTTTTACTTTGTACAAATATTCTTGCAAAATGAGATAAAAGCAGATCTATGAAGATATCAAAGTGATATAACTAGGGGGAGATTAAAAAAAAAATCAAAGAAGCATGAAAATGTGAAACAGTGAGTTCTACTTACAGAGGCCAGAAGGAAGGTGAGTAGTTACTGCAGTAGGCGCAGAGGTGGGCTGGAAGCTGGAGATAAGGTGTGCAACCTTGAAAAAGCTTCTCTTTCTCCCAAGACCAGAGTTTCCTTTAGTGCCTTATGGAAAGGATGGAGCCCAGAGGACCTGTGAAGCTCATGTCAATAATATTCACTTATAACTCCAAGCAACGTGCTCAGACACTAAGTCCAATAAACAAATCTGAGTGCTCAGGAGAAGAATAATGCCAGAAGGTGTGTGTGTGTGTGTGTGTGTGTGTGTGTGTGTAGGAGGGGGTAGGGCACAGTTTACAACATCAGGCAGCATGAATAGGAAGACTTCACTGAGGAAATTAAATGACTAAGCCACCGGGATTTCGTTGCCTATTTCCTACAGAAAATAAAGAGTCTTCCAAACAGCAGTCCAGGCAAGAGCAAGTTCAGAGCTGCGTAGATGGGAGCACAGCTGATATGATCAAGGAATCACCAGAAAGCCAGCCTAACAGGAAAGGAGGCAGTGAGGAGAAAGGTGAGGGTGAGAGCAGAGAGAAGGCTCTGTGGATGGAACTGAGAAACAGAGAGGAATGTTGGGTTTCTAGTTATATTTTGAAAGTGAAACCAATATTTTCTGGGTGTCTAGGATGAAAAAAGAGAGTCAAGGGAGGGTCGTGGGATTTTTAAATGAGCAAAGAGTTACCAGTTGGTGAATGAGAACTGTGGGAAGAGTAGTTCTGATGCTGGGGTGGGGGCGGGGATGGTGCCAGTAGGATTTAGTTTAGACATGCCAAGCCCCGGAGGCCTGTTGGGTGTCAATGCATGCTTCCATCTTGTTTGTGCCATGGATTCCTGAGTGTGAGTTTTAGGGGACAGAGCAAGGCTGTAAGCATACATTTATTACAGTCAGGGAATTGGATGGGCTTTTTAGTGGAGTGAAAAAGAGGAGAGACCAGGTCCTGGACCTGAGCCTAGGACTCAAGTGCAGAGATGGGAGGGAACATGAAGAGAAGCACAGAGAAGAGACTAGAGAGCCGGGAACAAAGCCGAGTAAGCAGTGTCCTGGGAGCCAAGTGAAGAAGAATGTCTCAGAGCAGAGGGCGGTCTGGTTCAAAGAGTAAGATGAGGATTGAGAACTAGCCACGGGTAAGCAAAGCAAGGGTCATTGTCACCTCAGTTAAGCATGTTCAGAGAAGTGCCGGTGAAACAGGATTGGAGTGAGGCAAGAAGAAAGGGAGGGTGCAGTTGGAGACAGGAGACTGATCACCACTTCAGGGCTTTCCTTGGTGAGTTAGGAAGTTATAAGCTCAAGATGTGGATAATAGAAGCTTTTGGAAGCTTGAGTAGGGAAGAGGAGGTGTGGACCTGGGTTTCAGGGGAGGAGGAGAGTTAATGAATGAGGCGAATATAGATGATTGCTGGAGCATATCAAAAACACTATGTAAAATGTTTTGGCTTCGGGAAGTTATGCTAGCTGGTCCTTTTCAAACTGGTGTTCTCAGAGCAAGCTATTTCTTACAGCACCAAGAACAAGTAAATAAAGAGGCAGCTCATAGGATTTAACCAATTCTCATAGAACACCGCCAATATGATCCTGGCGTTTCTTTATCTTTTCTACTTCTCTCTTCCCTGATTGTTTTCTCCATCTCTGTTGGGATATACCTATACTGGCCTTGTGTGGGTTTTAGGGAGCAGATCCATTTCCTATACCTGGTGATTGTGAAATAAGAAAAGCATACTGATTTTCACTGACTTACAACAATCAGGATTTATTCTCTCTCTTGCTATGTGTTGGCTAGAGGTCAGTTGAATGTATCTTCACATATTTTCTTTCTACAGTTGAGTCTGAAAGAAGAATCCATAGGTACATCGTGGTATTCTCTGGGCAGAAGGAAAAGCACAAAGACTTCTCCTTCTGCCCAGAGGCTGGCCAAGCTTCTGCCTTACATTTTACTGGCCAGACAAAGTCTATGGCTAAGTTTGATGTCAATGGGATGAGAAAGTAAAAGCTTCTTTTCAGAAGGAAAACAAATAATTTGGAACAATCATATAATTAGCCACAAACTTTTCCAGGTGTAGCAGGAAAAATCATCCTCTCACAACACAATGGGCCAAATTACCTCTTCTCAACCATGATTGACATTTAGCCCTCCAGGGTAACCTCAAGGAGATTAGACACTTGATATGTATTTCTGGGTATAATTTTATGTCTGGCCCTGTGAGTTATTTAGCTTAGAATTTAGAAAATACCCTACCTTCAGGGAGTCAGAACATGCATTTCATCCTATATATTAAGGGCATTATAATTATAAAAGCAACTATACAAAATTTTACAAAATACATCATATAAGCAGGAATAACAAGTCCCATCTAGACCTTTCTTTTGAGACTCTCTTAAGTTCTGCATCCTCAATGCCAATTGTAAAATAATACAAGATAATAAATAACTTGGGGGAGGAGCTCTGCTTTCAGCTCAGTAAAATAAAAATTCAGATTTGGAAAGAATTCTCTCTCCATTTCCTGTCTAACAGGGAGTTTTTACAGCTTGACGAAGAGCTGGGGTATTTTTCTTAAAGATGCTGTGTCACCAAATCTTCAGCCACAGGAAGATTCATGACTTCTGGTGTTCTGCAGGAAGCAATGATGTGAACACTTGCCTAGCCAGGTCTCATCACAGAGATGATGTGAACGCTTGCCTAGCTTGATCTCATCACAGAGTCGAGAACAACCAGCAGTGAGGGCAGCAGAGTGGACATGGAAGCCTGGCCTTCTAGCTTAAATGTTTCCATGCTTCCTGTTAACACAAGAATCGGAGTCTTTTGCCATTTGGTCTTTGGCTTCATTGTAGTGAGATTTTTTTTTTCCTCTTTGTTTATGAGCATGCGATTGTGACAGCTGACAAAGGACATTCCAAGAACTTAGCCAGTGCCCAAATTACATACCGCTGTGGGACTTTCTCCTCCCAGGTTTGTCCAATGACCCTGCTCTGGAGAAAAGAGTCAGGTAATGCATTCCCAGTGGTAGCTCAGTTCCCATCAAGTCACCACTGGTGCCCTCATTAGGGTGTTTTTCTTCCTTCAAGTTTTTTTTTTTTTCAGTCTACCTCAGCCTTCCACCACAGTGAATTTAATGTCTGTGAAGGGGCCTGGGTAGTTATCCCTTGAGACAGCATTTGGTTTATTTTTAGTGTCAGCAGTTTGGAAAAATTACTTCCTCTGCCTGTCCAGGAGTCCCTTCATTCTGACTTTATTCTATACTTCTCACATTGGATTGAGAAGGAGCAGACAATCTGCACCTTCATTTTAAAGATGGAGTCATCATATTGCAATGAGGAGAAAAGATTTGCCAGGAGTGAGCCAGACAGCCCACTACAAGAGTGTTTTCCTTTGGTCTGTTGGCCTTAGATCTGTCAGATGTTTAGTTGTGTAAAATCGCAAGTTACTCTGACTAAATTGGACAGATTTCTAGTAAGCACCCCACTCCCTAAATCCCAATTGATCCCCTGAGCCATCAATACTCCCTAAAAGTGTTATTATTACTATCAAGCTACATGTTCCAAAATTATTTCCCTTGGGAACACACACCTAACCCAGGCAAAAAAGATTACTTTTTGTGTATTGTTTTTTTGGTCGTTGTTTTACTCACTCAATACTGTCTGTCCGAGTTCTGTTGTTTATTTCTTTCCTTTTACCTTAGGTCTCATTCACCATTATATTCTAGTTTTCTGTCCACTTTTAAGTTGAGTCACATGAAATTGCCAATATTCCAGTTTGTTTCTTTGTTTGTTTTTTTGACTCATAAAGGTGGTGATTTCATACAGTTGATGATAACCCGGTTAGAATGAGGTAGTAAATTGGGAAAATTCTCATGCGAAAAATGCAAATTATTGACCAAGTCAACTACAACTTGATAACATGGAATAGAGTTGAGTGTGTACCCAAGCTTCAATGCAATTCTTTGTAAAATGGAGGATAATTAGCATATTAAATGAGAGTTTCATATTTTGGAATACTGGAACAGAATTTCAACTTCTGATAGGAAAAAATATAACTGAGATGCACACATGTTTGTTAATGTGCCAAGATTCTCTGTGTGCAGCGGCTGTGACTGCCACTTGGCATGTGCATTGTGTTCAGGTCTTTGGGAAAGCAGTTTTCTCTCTCTCTCTCTCTCTCTCTCTCTCTCTCTCTCTCTCTCTCCTCCCTTCCCTTCTTCCCTTCTCTTACCTTTCATGATCAGACTTTGGAAAGTCTACCTTCATTTTCCCCCACATTCTCTCTTATTCATTTGTAGTGCCCTGTGATCTGGTTTCTGTTCCTAACATTCTACCAAAATGGCTTTTGCCAAGGCCACTAACGATCTTTGACTGGAAAATTCAAAGGAAGATTTTTCTGTCTTATCCTCACTTAACTCCCCTGTTGTACTTGACAGGGTGGGCTAAGACTTCTTTAAATATTTCTTATCTTTCCCTGACTTACATTCTCACTTTCTGTTGGTTTATAGGTATGTCCTCAGTTGGGATCAGCCTTGGTTAGACACAAGATTATGCATTGGTCGCTGTGTATTCCAGGGTTCCAGTTAGCACAAACAACAAAAGATCCATATCTTCATCTGTGGAATAAATGAAAGAATGAATTGGTGAATTTACAACACTTTGTTCATTATTAGTTATTGCAAATATTTAGTTTCTCTTTGGTTCAAGCCCTACATGCAGCAGCTTCTCTACTTACGTACTGCATTTACATTTTTGCTAATGGATCACGGGCAAGTTGCCACATTCGTCATCTTCCATCTCTGATGCTATTAGATTGTAGAGTGTGCCCAGTGGTTCTTCTCGAATGTCCTCCTTGAATTCTGAGCAGTTGCAGACATGCTGGGTCATGTCATGTTTTTCAGTAAGTCCTATCTCATAAAGGGGGAAAAATAGACCCATGTTCTTTCTCTCTCCCAGGATGTACCACTTAGGGATCCAGTAAAGTGTATCCAGCAAACAGCTACCACTTGTTGCCCTCTTAGACATATGACCTGACCAAAGGGCAAACCTCCGCCATGAGGAGAACAAAAGAAACACCCGAGAAATGGTGGCACAGGCCCACGCTTTATGCAAGTTTAATTTCTGTTGTTTTGGTTGGAAAACAGCTGCAGGTGTTCTCTAATTATAACCCCATTTTCACAAATATCAACTGTCATATTTAATCTGTTGTACTTACCATATAGCCCACTGTTACTGCACATCCCTTTCATTACAAATTTAGTAGCAGAGTTTCAAATGCTCTCGCTCACATTCAGGCTAGTCAATTAATGCATTATTTACAAGTTAAATGTTATTAAAAACAGGTTCTTAATTTGCTAATGATTTAGTAGACTCAAGGCAATATTCCCAATTTTTTTTTTCAGTTGAAAATGGGAGAATATTTAGAACAGTTGGGGTGGGAGAAATGTAAGGGATATTTTGGCCTCCCTCGTGAATTTCTGAATTTCTTTTCTGCTTTCTTCTTTAGTGTGAATTGTTTTTAATGCCTTTGTTAACAAGTTATATCATGGTTGAGAAGAAAAACGTATAGAAAACACAAGCAGCATAGATGTTATTGTGAATGGTGGTTTTTTAAAAAAATCACCAGACTATTTGTAAGGACTGTACATGCTCCCTGTACAGTTCAGGGTATTTTGATTTATACCACTTTTCCAGCAGCACAGCAGGCTAAGGAGGTTAGAAGTCAAGGAAATTAAATGTCATTAGCATTCCACTGTTGTCAGGCTGTGCAAACAGAATATATGTCTTTTCAAATATACTGTGAAAAAAATTTGGTTTCTAAGGTTCTGGGGTCTCAGAATAATTACCGATTTTATTTTTTGTTTTAGCTGTTTTCTTCTTTGTCATTTGACCTAGATTACACTCTCAATCCATATCATTTGCACAACTCCATGGCAGACTACTGACTTATGAAAGGGAACCCAGAGGGAAAGGTCTCAAGCACCACTTAACTACTTGTACCCTGCATGTCTCTCTCCCCAGAGGTGCTCTCGACCAGGGCTCTGCCCTCTTCTCCTCACTTCCATACTGTGCCTTTTCAAAAATGTAAGGTCTACTTTCCTCTTAAAAATCGTTAATTTCAAAATTTTAATTTTGTGTATGTATGTATGTGTGTCTGTGTGTGGTTATGTCAAGTCCCCTGGAGCTGAAGTTACAGGCAGTTATAAACTGCTGGATGTGGGTGCTGGGAACTGAACACAGGTCCTGTGGAAGAGCAGTACATCTTCTTAACTGCTGAGCCACCTCTTCATCCCACTCCCATTTTCTTAATAAAATCTGGTGATATTAACTCTAGCCCATAGCAATTATTCTCTTCCCTCAATTTGACTGATTTACTATATAGTTTTAAAAGATATGTACAAAATGATGTTTTGATAACACATGCATAGTCAAGTGATTCCTATTGTCAAACAAACACATCCATGTCTTGCATCATTCTCTCTCTCTTTCTTTCTCCCCTTCCTCTCTGAGAATAATTCCTGAAATCTGTTCTCTATCAAATAACCTGATCCTATTCTGCATTTGTTTGTTGGTTTTGTAGCCTAGGCTGGCCTTGAACTCATGATTTTCCTGCCTCTGTCTCCTGGGATTTGCAGGATTATGTTGCTATCCTTGCCGTTCTCTGAGTTTTTCTGGCTCTTTTTGTTTGTGTCATGTAACAGATACATCTTTACATTTTTCTTATAGATTTTTCTCTATAGGAAAAGCTATAGAATTAAAACAATTCTGCTGTTTATTGGCAGTGTGTCCAGGGTCAGTTCTCCCCGCTTCCCCCAGGAAGCCCTCTCTTCCTTCCCTTCCAGTGCTCTCCTCCCTTCTCAGTCAGTGTCCACTATGTAGCCTGGGCTGACCTTGAACTCATGATCTTCCTGCTGCAGTGTCCTTAGTGCTGGTATTCCAAATGCGTGCGCCTTATCTGTCATATCTGCCTTTCTCATTTCTCAAATGGAGACAAAGCTCAGTATGGAATTGCAAAAATTGGGAAGAATTTAATTAAATAATAGGACCCAAAATATGACTTCTCTTGTTGCCTTAATGATATAAGAATTAACTATACATAATATATATTAATGTAACATATGTAAAGCACACACATAGATGCATAGTTCCCAGCTTACATTTGGCACTCAATAACACTTCATTCCCTTTGCCACAAATAAAGAGGTCATGAGCATTTCATGTTTCAATTTTCATTCAGAGTAGAGTTTTCTCAAGGACAGAGCTAAGTTATTTTCCTCAAATGGTTTTGTTTGTGAGGTTGAGTGTTCAAGCCTTTATGTTCTACTAGGCTTTATGTCTCTTAGAAATCCAGGCAGACTGAGTGCCTTTTCCCCTGTAAGCAACCCAGGTAAGTTTCTCAGGAGTGTCTTCTCAATTCCTGTCTTTCTCCCTCCTCTCCACTCCTGGGATCAACTCCAAAGTAATTCTTCACACCCAAGCTTTTTGTCACAGGATCTACTTTGGGGGAAACTAAAGCTACAAAATGAACAATGTACAAACACTATGCAGAACTTCCAAACTTGACCCAGGCGGTAAAAGTGACAGTAGGTCAGTAGAATGCAGCCAAGAATGGAATTCATTCATTCTTTTGGTAAAACATACTTATTTGGAACCTGGTATATATCATACATTCTTGAGTGATGGGAGATGGTGGGGGGTCACAATGGATCAGGTTCTACTGACCCATACATAGGACTTACATTTAGTGAGGGAATATGAAAATAAACAAGTGAAAAGATGGCAGAGTGAGGGCTGGACTGTGCAGAGCATAGCACTGTTTAGGAAGGTGAGATTTAAAGAG
This sequence comes from Rhizomys pruinosus, assembly GCA_009823505.1. Classification (NCBI taxonomy): domain Eukaryota; kingdom Metazoa; phylum Chordata; class Mammalia; order Rodentia; family Spalacidae; genus Rhizomys; species Rhizomys pruinosus. The sequence goes on from VZQC01004822.1 coordinate 3,079,214, forward strand.
ACCTCACTACAGTGAGAAGGACCTGCTTGCTGTCTGCTGCTTTCTTTTTTCCTGAGTGATAGAAGAAAAAATAATCTGTGCTAGTCTGGGGATGGAGTAGTAAATATGACAGAATGATAATCCTGGTTAGAAAGAAAAACGCTATGCAGGGGAGGCTTAGGGTGTGATCTAGGCAGAGTTGCTGGGCTGTTCCACATAGCCCTTAAGACCTGTCTTAGTGTGCAATTCCTAAGCAGAGGCACTTCATCTGTCTACCTTCGTCCTCTAACTTCTCTCTTCTCCCTATGTCTCTTGTTCAGGGTATTTTCTTTCCTTCAGTTTCTCATATAAAAGAACACTCTTATTTATGTAAGCTGCAGATGTATACAGAACATCCTTTATCTCATTCGATGCCATTCCAACTTTGACCAATGAGCACTTCCAGTCTTCTTTTCATAATTTCTCAGTTGCATTAGCAGAGTTGCTTCCCTCACTGAGGGCAACCCACTGACTTCTATGGGCTGATGATCTGTAGCCTCCCTTCTGATCAGCATAGGCTCAGATTTCAGTCCATCAAGAGGTCTAGCTCCGAAAAGCCTGAGGACACTTCCATGAAGAGAGATCCTGTCTGCAGCATTCTAACATGATGAGGTCTTTATAGTTTCTAACTTTCAAAGAGTTCCTGTGTATGATAGTCAAAGCTTAGCCTATCCCTCCGCTCTTGGCTGTGTTGATTTCTCATGGCCCCATGAAGCTATCTTAAATGTAATTTTTATGGTTTGAATGTAAACTGCTCCTGCAGGCTCATGCGTTTGGTCTCCAGTGTTTGGCACTGTTTGAAGAGGTTATGGAACCACTGGGGCCCGAGGCCTGGCTGGTAGACATAGGCTCCTGGCGGTAGGCATTTGAGCATTACAGTCCAGCCTTGCACAGATCCTGCTCTTGGCTTCCTGGTCTACCAAGATGTGAGGAGGTGTCATGGCATGCTCCTGGCACTATGTATGGAGCTGCTCCAGCTGCCCTGCCTTCCCATTTAGATGGTGTTGTAAAACAATTCCCTCAAAACTAAACCGTTCCATACTGGAGGGAAGCAGGTTACAACTGAGGCATTTATTTCTGAAGGAAGGCTTGTTAAGACTTAGGAAGGGAACAACTCAAAAGTCTCTGGAAGTCTGTGAAGCTTACTAAATGCACAAGGCTCCTCCCTGTAAGGTTATGTAAGGGCTGCTGGAAAGAAAAAAAAAAAAAAGAGACTTTCTGCTCTTCCATGCTGCCTGAGTCCTGTAGGGATTCCCAGGTTTTTACTTTCATGAACTGTTTGTTACCCACACTGGAGTGAGCTTTTGGTGATGGAGCTGCCTTTGAGTCATCCCTGCTCCTATAAGTAACCCCCCAATCATACTCCCATCAGTAACTCAGTAGCAGCTCACTGGTTCCCCAAGATGGACTTTGGTACAAAGTGACCAGTTCCCACTTTGGGAAAAGTGTCTCCCAAGGAAAAGGTCACACAACAGATAAATTGTCACCTTCTGAAACCAGGAGCACAAAGAAACATATTCTTCTTTAAGTTGTTTCTGTAAGAGATTTTGGTCACAGGCACATAAAAGGAACTGACAGAAAGATTAAGATGATTAATGTTAATTTAATAACCTGTTATAATATAAATTATATTTGCTGTAAATTAGGGCTGAGTAGCTGAAGCTAAATCTTCCTTTTGATTAAGAAATGTTTATGCCTGGTGTGGTGGTGCATGCCTTTAATCCCAGCACTCAGGAGGCAGAGGCAAAGGCAGAGGCAGAGGAGGCAGAGGCAGACAGATCTCTGTGAGTTCAAGGCCAGCCTGGACTACAGAGTGAATTCCAGGACAGCTGGGACTAAAGAGAGACTCTGTCTCAAAAAGACCAAAAAAAAAAAAAAGAGAGAGAGAGAAATGTTTATTTATTCTACGTGTATATGTGTTTTCCCTCCTTGTATGTAAGTACATGACATGCATGCAGTGCCTACAGAAGCCAGAAGAGGTTGTCAGATCCCTTGGAAATGGAGTTACTAATGGTTGTAAGCTGCCATGTAAGTGGCTGGAACTGAACCTGGGTCCTCTGCGACTGCAGCCGATGCTCTTAACTGCCGAGCTAGCTCTCCAGCTCCCATGTGCTTCCTGTTTGAGAAAGCTCTGGATGAAATTGGACTTAATTGTTCCTGATCCATCCCTCCCTACCTACTGGGCTTTCCTTTCCTTTTGGAACATGCCACTTAATTCTGAATCTACACAGCTCCTTCCCTCAGTGAGGAACATCCAGGCTCTGGGGGACTCATAGTCGATTTCCTCCGTGGGACGATTGCCACTGTAGAGATTATGGTGGCGAGCCGAGAGCTTCCTTTGGGTTCCTAGTTGGAAACTGTGGAGTTTCCACAAATGTAAAATCTAGGATTCTGTCAGTATTCTAAAGACCGTATAGATGAAGCTATTGCACTTTTAAGTAGATTGCTCTTAAATTTTGGAAATACCAGAGGATGGATATCCGCATAAGTCCATTTCTTCTGATCATCTGACAGTGCTGAAGATTTTTAAACATTCTTTTTTACTATTCAAAGCATTCCAACTAATATTTTTTAATCCTGGCCATAGTCCTGTGTGAGGTGGGTATTTTTCTAATTCCCATTTCACGCTTCAGCAGCCCTTTCTACTTCTTCAAAGCCCTTTGCTTACTTGTAATTATTAAATAAATTAGTTGTAATTAATATTAAGGAATTAAAAAGTGAAGTTTTGGAGCCAGGCAGACCTAGTTATGATTCCTGGCTCTACAAGATGGAAGCGCTGTGATCCTGAGCAGGGGTCAGCTGCTCCGCTTCAATTTATTCATCTGTGAAATCTGAACAATAATAGTATTGTCTCAGTATAGTTGTTTGGGTTTTGAAAGTGATACCGTGGACAGGCATCTGTGCAGTGCCTGGCATGCAGTCAGCATGCCATGTCTGTTAGTTCTTGTTGTCATTATTGCTCTGTAACATTCAATAGCCAAATGCTTTGTTTTGCCAAGGAGGGTCTGTTTGCTAATTGTCCTACTATGGTCGTTAATACTGACCCCCTGGTTCCCAAGTGGCCAGAAATGGAGAACAGATTTAGTGAATGCCCAGGGCTAGGGAGAGATGAAAATTAGGGACCTAAGGTGGTTGTGGTTATGGAAAAGTAACCCTGAGATGTCAGCATCATGACTATTGGGGCAGATATACTGACTAATACATTGGAAAAATCACAGAAAACTATCAAATGAGTGCAAGTTTAACCAAGATGAGCTGCAAAAGGTCTGTGGATGCATCCTTACTGTATCCTGGTTGTGATAGTACACTGTTGCTTTGTAGATGTTACTATTTGGGAAAACTGGGTACAGACTGAGATCTCTCTGCGGCATTTCTTAGAATTCCATGTGAGTATGCAAGAAACCAAGGATAAAAGGTTTCATCAGAAGAAGATGCCCTTTTTTGCAGTAGTGTATGAGTGTCTCAGAAACAACTCCCAGGGCCCCTGTGGGTTGGCAGTGCCACTGTGTGCCTCCAGGGCTTTCTCTACTTGCATTTTTTTTTATATGTTTACTTCTCTTTGGTATACGATGTTTAGTGGCTATTGATTGAGAGACACCTGACTGGATATCTGGCACTAAATAAGTTCTCTGAGCAAAGACTTGAAGGAAGTGAGAGAGAGAGACATTTATTAGCTTTTAATCCATTTCCTCTACTACAATAGAAGCTTTATGAAGCCAGAGGCTTAATTTAAATTTTTTTTTAATATCCCCAATGCCTGGGGCAAAGCAGATTCTTTTAAGCATGTTTCCTGGGTGGATGACTGAGTGGCTCACTGAAGATGGGCACTAGGGTTTGTGTCCACTTTCACATCTTTTATTTAATATGTTACCTCATGTACCCCAAGCGATCAGGAAATGTTGGTTGTTTAATGGGTGTCCAACCTATTAGCTTCTCTGGATCATGTTTTCTTTGATAAAATACATTACTCAAGGACCACAGATTTGAGTTAAAGAATTACAAAAACTTGCATGTTTGGAGGAAGTTTATGGTTGTGTGTTGGGCCACATTTATCTACTGTGGGATGACTGCAGGTTGGATACCCCTGCATGTTAAAATCATTGTCCTTGGATTACCAGATTGTTTATAACAGACAATAATTATCACCAAGGACATGGACTTGCTTGACTTGATGTGTCCACTGCACTTTGGCACTTAGAAGGGTGCCTGGAACTTACATGATAGCTCTTTGATAACTGGTATTGACCAAGTGGGCTTAGAAAACAAGACTGAGCCCTTGAGAAGCTGAGTGACTTAGAATTGGTCTCAAGGCCAGGAGCCCTCAGAGCTCCAGGCTTCACCTTGACTTTTCATTCTCGAGTCATTATATTTTATGATTATCAAACCCCTTGCCATTGTCCCAGGGCATCTCAAATGGCCACAGCCTCTTTGGCACCTGCTGTCTGTGCCTTCATTAACCCGCAGAGGACATTGTTGTGGTGGCAAGTCTCCTGAGAGACAGGTGGACAGGTTATGTTGTGTTGTCAACACACACACCACAGGACAGCCAGTGTTCCCCTCCAGATACATCAGCACCAGGGGACGCTCATATTTTAGCACAAGAGGAAGAAGGTAAGGCAACCTTTTGGCCACTGTTGACTTTATCAGACAATAGTGCCATTCAGTTTGAAAGACTCCACCGGGAAGTTGCAGACTTTTATAACTAATTTCGTGTTTATTCAACTTTGCAATCACTTCTATGTACTATCTGTGTTTCACACACCGTGAAACGGCGCTACACTGTGCAATTGAATTAGTTGTACAGTGACTCAGAGGCATTAAACAATGACTTTGATATTTTAAGTACTGACTAGGAGGGATTTTTAATTCCTTCCTCATAATAAAAGCAACAAAAAAACTCAGTTACACAACCCTGGAACACTTATTCTCTTTTCTATTCTGGGTGGACCCCACTGAGACAGAGGAAAAAAACCTTCTAGCATTTAGCTTGCTTAATGGCAGAAGAAAAATTAAACAAGCATAGACGTGCAACCTTAATGACACCCAGAAACACGAGAATAACAGTTCCCAGCTTCTAAAACCTGTTATTTAATATAATGGGTAAATCTTGTGGGAGCTTTTCAGGTGTTGCTGAGTCTGAAAAGGCAACAACTTTGTGAGGAGGGGTGGGGGCAGAGGCAGGGGGAGCACCTCTCTGGTTTCCATTCAGTAAAGAGGGTCTCATTGCAGGACCCAAGGTGCTGGCAGAGAGTCCCTGAGGCTGTGACTTTTCTGAAGACAGCCTCCTGGGCCCAGTGTCAGCTCTGCCAGGATTATATGAGACTTTACCTATGAAGCCTTTCTGGAAAGGTACTGACATAAAGAAAGAAGGAAGGGAGGTGGGGTCAGAGAAAAAAAACCCAACCCTGAACAAAACCCACAGCAAATGAATTAGTGCCTTGGAACTATGAGCAGTAGCTGGAACAGTTCAGGGCAAAGCACCTAAGTGATGATTCACGTCTGACAATAAATACACGAATAGCTGTTGAAAGCTTGTTTGATTTCCACAAAGAGGTTTAAACAAACATTCGTTTGTTCATTAGTCTTAAGCAGCACTTTTATGGCAGAGGATGCATTAAACCTAACATATGTTTGCGACCGAGATATTTGGTGGTTTTAAAGATGAAGACACAAAGCCATGCATATCGTTTATGCAGAGCGGCCTTGAACGACCTGTAATGAGTGAGATACAGTTATTATGTATTAATGCTGTGAATCTTCATCCTGAGCCAGAGAACAAACAGGCAAGAAGGAAGGCCATGTCTTTGGAGATAAAGATGTAGAGGGCTCCTTTCTGCAATTGGGATCGAGTTTGCATAAACTCATTTTGTTGTTATTCTTGTTGCATAATTTTTAAAAACGCAAGTGGTTTAAATCTGTTCCCCGAGGTAATTTATGCTAAGCTGACATTGCACCACCATAAATTCCCTGCGTATGGCAATCTCTGTTTGGGTGTCAGTTCTACCTAGGTTACTGAGCAAATGGTCACTTGAAAAGTTTTAGAGCCCTGTCAGGAAATCTTTAATTGCTGGCGATGGCTGTTTGCCCTTTCCCTCCTCTTTTGCACACTGCCGTTGATGATGGCCGCTCTCTAGTGTGGGATGACACGGGCTCTTTCATCTTCTCTACCACCTGGCTTTTGGTACTGCTACAACCTTTGCTTACAAAAATGTCCTGGGGTCTGGAAGATGACTCGGTTGAGTCTAGTTTTGTCGACTCCCATCCTCCATCCTTGCTTAAGCCATTATCCTTGCCATCAGTTGTGAGAATGTCTATGATATGGCAAAAAAAGAACAAATGATTGCTAGCTCATTTCTTCCAAGTTTTGTTATTGATTTCTATCACAACTGTGTGAGTAGCTTCCAACAGTAGGTTTCTGTTTCTCCTCATCTCCTGGGTGTGAATGCAGAGCCCACTAGGGAGGGAGCCTTTACAGTATATGTTGGACTCCTGGGTAGTAGCTTCTACTGACTTGCTTTAATTTTTATTAAAGCACACCACAGAATATGTTATATACTCAACTCCTAAAGCTAATTCATTAATGATCTTGCTTAAAATATACTTCAAATATATCAAATTTGACATCATATGTCACTGATCACAGAGGGAAATGGTGACACTTAAAATCAATAAATGCTTTAAATTTATTTTACTTATTATGGTTGTCATAACATTTTGACATGGAGGGCTGACATGTCAACAATGCTTTTACCAGGAGGTAAAGAATGGCACTAAAACTGTCTCCCCAGCCATGTTACTGTTTCAGGATAAAGTGGACCCAGGGGGGAAATTGAGCTAAAATCTCCAAGGAAGCATCTGCTTATGGAGTCAACACAGGTCATCACTGAATACAACAGTCTGAGCGTACAACAAAAGCTCAAGGAGAGAAGAGCTCACTCTCCTCAGTTACCTCCTGTCCCCGAAGATTAAACACTCGCAAGAGTTAAAAGCTGCGGAGTCCTCCCTGTGCAGAGTTAACTCATCTATTCCTCAGAGTTGAAGTACTTTTATCCCTGATTTATAGATGAGAAAACTGAGGACCGAGGCTCACAAAGAGTAGTCTGGGTCATAGGATCATAAAGCAAGGATGCAGCAATGCATAGGTTTGAATAGGAGTTCTCAGTGATTCAGCCAGACTATATCATCAGACAGTGAAGGCATCCATTGCTGTACAGTGTGGTTTGTAACTAAAATCGATTGTGGCTTCTGCATCTTTGTGGACTTTCTCTGGGAGCACCCCATTCTTCCTCAGCCTCCTCTATCTCTTACTGCTGGATGATGCAGTAGGACTCAAATATGAACAGATGGTCGGATTTTACCAAATACCTTCTCACACTTGGAGAAGATTGGCTTGAAGGCAACTGTACTAGTTACTTTTCTCTTTGATGTGACCAAATAGTCTTTAAAAAAGCAACTTAAGGGCTGGGCGTGGTGGCACATGCCTTTAATCCTAGCACTCAGGAGGCAGAGGCAGGTGGATCTTTATGAGTTCAAGGCCAACCTGGTCTACAAAGTGAGTTCCAGGACAGCTGGTGTTGCAGGGAGACCCTGTCTGGAAAAGACCAATAAAAACAACAACAACAAAAAACCAAAAGCAACTTAAGGGAGGAAGAGGTTGTTTTGGCTCACAGTTGGAGGGAATACAGTCCATCACGGTGGGAAGGCATGATGGTAAGAGTGTAAGATGGCTGGTCACCTTGCATCTGAAGTCAGAAGTAGAGAAAAGACAGAGACTGGAGCCAGGCTGTAAAGACCTCATGGCCCACCCCTGGAAGCTTCTTCTTCCAGTGAGCTTCCACCTCCTAATGATCCCCCACACTTCCCAAACAGGGCCACCAGCTGGGGACCAAGTGTCCAAACACATGATCCTGTGGAGGATGGCTCACATTCACACGACCACAGCAACCAAAAGCCATTGTCTCCAGCCATAGTCAAAGGAAGCTGCAAGATATGGGACTTGACAACTCTCCTTTTCTGCTATTTAGGACATAGGCCATAGGATTTTTTTCCAAGGCAAAATGTAGTTTTGACCTTGCTTGACCAAAACACCAAAATAGTGAGTTTTAGCTATGACTTGGAATCATACAGAGCAGCAATCTACTCCCCATTCTCTGCTAATTAAAGTTCAGCAAAGAGCTCATTATCAGGACAGAGCTGACATGGTCTGTACATGAGTCCTCGCTTGGTGCAGAGTGGCACCCAATCAGTGTTCCTTGAATGTGTTTGCTCACCCACAGCTCCAGATCTTAGACATTCTTCCTCAACTATCTGTTTGCTGGGAAAGTGTTCTTGTTTGCATTCAGGGTCTATAGCAAAGCCTTTACAGTCAGCCTTGGGAATTAAAAGCTGGTCACTCATTCAAATAACATTTGTTTAGTGTTATTATTATGGGCAAAGCTTTGTGACAGGCACTGTGGCCAGAGTAGTATAAATAAATGTAGAAGATGGCCATCAGCCAAGCAAGTGCATGATTATCTAATTATGTAAAGTCTTATGAAGTATTAGATGGTATGGGTGCTTAAAGTAGAAGAATTTGACCTAGACTGTGATATCTGTGAAGGAATTTTTGAAAAACTGGTGCTTCATTTGAACAACTAAAGATGAATGGAAAAATCTAGGCATTGTGGCCTATTGCCTATAATCATAAGAATGTGGTCAACCTGGTTTGCATGGTGAGTTGGAAATCAAGTCTGGGAAACTAAACAAGTCCCTGTCTCAAAATTACAAGAAAAAAAGACAGGGTATATAAGCATTAACCTGGGCAGTGGTGGGAGGGAGGCAGTGAACTGGGAGCATAGTGGTGAGAAGGGACATCACTGTGTTTCTTTTTTCTTGTCTTTTTGAGACAGGGTCTCCCTGTAGCCCCAGCTGGTCTGGAGGTTGCTATGTAGATCAGGCTGGCCTTGAACTCATAGAGATCCCCTTGCCTCTACCTTCCAAGTGTGGGGAATCACTATGTTTCTAAACAGAAACCACATTAGTTTGGCAACAAGGCAGGGTGGAGAAAAAGGGAGCAAGGCCAGACTTTGTTGTTTGTTTTCCAAGATGGGCTCTTACTCTGTAGCCCAAGCTGGCCTTAAGCTAAGCTCACTATATAGCTCAGACTGACCTCCCACTTGAAGGATCTTCCTGCTTTAACCTCCTGAGTGCTGAGATTACAGTCCTATGCTTACTACCATGCCCAGCCTTAAAAACAAAACAAAACAAAACAAAAACAAAACAAAACAAAACGAAAACCAGCTTAGGCATTTTGGTCACAACAATAAAGGGCATAGATGGCCCAGTAAACAGAAAACTCCAGAGGGCGGATGGCTCGGCCATGACTGCATTGCAGTTCCTTATTTCTCTTTGGTTTTCTGGGCTGCTTTTCTTTTTTCTTTTATTTTTTTTTTATTTTTGTATGTGTATGAATGCACTGCCTGCATGCAGGTCTGTGCACCCCTGTCGTGCAATGCCGCGGAGGGTCTCAGATTCCCCTGGAACTGGAGTTCTCCTGGAATTGGAGTTACAGATGGTTCTTAGCCGCCATGTGGGTGCTGGGGATCGAACCTGGGTCCTCTGCAAGAGCAGTCGGTGCTCTTAACCGCTAGGCCATCTCTCCAGCCCCTGGGCTGCTTTTCTTAAGCTTATGTAGCAGCTCTGACCCTCATACTTCCTTTGGTGTAATGCAGAAAGGAAAGTTTGGTAGAGCATGCTTTTTAACATTTATTTATTTATTTTTATGTTTGAGTGTTTTGCTTGCATATATGTAAGTATACCATGTGCATGCAATGCCCTTGTAGGGTAGAAAAGGACATCAGATTCCCTATGACTAGAATTACAGACAGTTGTTAGCTGCTCTGTGGGTGCTGGGACCTGAACCCATGTCCTTTGCAAGAGGAGCCATTGCTTTTAGTCACCAAGCCATCTCTCCAGCCCAGGAAACCATTCTTAACAGAATGCTTATAAATCACCCTTAAAAAATTAAAAAAGAAAAGCACCCTTACTGGGCAGCGTTGGTCCCTGCCCTACCTAAACGAGATAGTGTGTCATGGAGGTAGAAATCACTTGCTTACTTTGCTCTGGGGTAGATGATTAATCTCTAATGCTAAGAGAGAGGTTATCTCCAAAAACACAGGGATTATGGAACCGGAACTCAGGGCTGCTGGGAAGTGAGGAATGACTGGGGAGGCCGTGGCAGCCACCATAATGCTCCGCTCAATTATCATGGAAGGTGGGGCCACTGTCATTGTCTACCTGCCAAACAACTCTGGACTCACGCTGGGATTCGAAAATGTCGACTGGATCCAGGTGTAGCCACACACATCTTAGATCCCAGTACTGGGGAGGCAGAGGCAGAAGGATTTCTCTGAGACTGAGGCCAGCCTGATCTACATAGAGAATTCTAGGCTATCTGTGGCTACAGGGACCCTGTCGCAAACAAAAGGACAAACAAACAAACAAACAAAGCCCACTCAACCGGACAGGCAGATGGGTAGAATTTACCATAATTAGAAAAAAGATACTGGGGTAAAATATATATAACATAAAATTGGCTATTTTAAGAAATGTTAAGTATATGACTTCATGGCATTTTTTATCGCTCCAAGCAGAACCTCTGTAACCACTGAACGCCAGAAAGGGTTCAGCTGCTACCAATGCTCAAGACTGGAGTTTGATCCACGGGACTCACAAAGTGGAAGAAGAGAACTGAATCCCATGTTATCCTGTGACCTCTGCGTGAGTGCTGTGGCACACACATGTGCACACACACACACACACACACACACATAGACTAGATGAACAATTTTTTTTTTTTTTTATATTTAAGTAGGGAGAACAGTGGGCGTTGTCCTGCTGGTCTCATGATGCACTGAGGTCTTAAAATCTATAGCCCCCCCCCACCACATATTTGAGTATTCTGTATAACTCAGAAGAAGGCCTTTGTGTTACAATCGTGAACCCCATGATCTGAGTGGACAAAATTCTGGTGGTGAATTATAGTGAGTATTCTTAAGAAGACAGTTTATGTATTCTTTCTTAAAATTTTAAATAATATTTTATTTGTTATTTTATTTTATATGTCTGAGTGTATTACCTACATGTACATAAGTGCACCCATGTCATGCAATGCCCAAGGAAGTCAGAAGACAGTGTCGGATCCCCTGGGACTGGACTTACTGATTACTGTTAGCCATCCTGTGGGTGCTGGGAATTTTAGCTGGTCCTCTGCAAGAGCAGTCAGTGCTCTTAACCATGGAGTCATCTCTCCAGCCCCCTGTATTCTTTCTTTCTATTACCTGTTAGCAATGTGCTGTATACACTAAGTGCTTAATCAGTATCTGTAGATTCAAATTTATTGTTAGCAACTCTATCAGGTGCTTGTAATGCCTGGGGCACTGTGCTAGTGGAAGGATTGCATAGAGATAAAAGCAAAGGATTGCTGTGTCTTGTAGACTCTCTGTCCTGCAAGGTAGAAATGATGAAGGAAAGAGTTGGTGATCTTAAACAATAGCCAGGCCTTTTCTCTTTCATTTTTTTTTCTAAAGAATGATTACATATCTTAGCTCATTTAGTGCCCCAACGTTTGACATTCATTTACATTTGAAAAGTAATGAGATTTTTAAAAAGCATAGATGAGCAGGGCGTGGTGGTTTCCTAGCACTTGGGAGGCAGAGGCAGGCAGATCTTTGTGGGTTCAAGGCCAGCCTGGTCTACAGAGTGAGTTCCAGGACAGCTGGGACTACAGGGAGATCCAGTCTCAAAAAAACAAAACAAGGGGGCTGGAGAGATGGCCTAGCGGTTAAGAGTGCCGACCGCTCTTGCAGAGGACCCGGGTTCGATCCCCAGCACCCACATGGCGGCCGAGAACCGTCTGAAACTCCAATTCCAGGAGAACTCCAGTTCCAGGAGAATCCGATACCCTCTTCTGACCTCCGCGGCATTGCACGACACGGGTGCACAAACTTGCAGGCAGACAGTACATTCACACATACAGAAATAAATAAAATTAATAAAAAAAAACCTTAAAAAAAACAAAAACAAAAACAAAACAAAACAAAACAAAGCATAGATGAATTAGAATAAATATAGAAAAGCTTATTAGCTGACTATAAGACTTTAAGCTTTGATTTTTTTTTTTATGGGGTGGGAAAATGATGAATTAATTCCTTCCAAAGAAGTAATTTATTTAAATCTAAAACTATTTGGCATGAAGACGTTATGTCTAAGCCCAGGTGGAAGAAGTATGATTTTTGCCATGCCATTTTATGACTGTCTCTGATAGCTCCAGGCTTTAGGTTCAAAGGGTGCCATCACTCGAAAGGTCCAGAACACATTCCTTGTCAATCCTGAATGGCTCTCAGCCAGTGACTGATGGCTGCGAAGTCTCTTACTGAGAGGTCAGAGTTTCAGAGTCTCCTTCAGTGGGTTTTCTGACTTCACCAGACTTCCTGTCACCCCAAATTGTCCCACTTACTTGGTTGTCAACAGTGTCCTAGTGTAAAAGAAGGCAAGAAGAGCTGCCACCCCGCCCTCAACAGCCTTCCATCCTTGTGCAGAGTTGAAAGTGTAGGCCGCTGTCTTCATCTGTCACAAGCCTCGCCGCTCAGGAGACTGTGGAAAGGAGATAAATGGAAGGAGCCGACATTTAGTCAGAAGATGACTGAGATGGGGTTTTCCAGAATTTTCCATTAAGTACTTTGTCCTGCACCATGTCATTGGCAAGTAAGGATTGAAGGGGCCACTGGCAGCAGGGGTGGTATCATTTAAAGGATCCACAAACAAATCACAGTTACAAAAGTGCTTTTTGTCAAACATTTGAAAAGAAAACATACTACATTTGAAAAAGCCTACCCAAGAACAAGTTGTAGAAGGCAGAGAAGACTCTCAGTATGGGAGGAAATTCCAGTTGTCTGGTTTATAGAAACTTTCAACCACAAACTCTTTTCAAAAGGATATCAGGATTCAAGCATTACATCACCTAAAGACACTCTCATTGGATGTTCATTCCTGACTGGCTGGAGTCTGGTTCTCTTTATTTAACTCTTTCCCAGTTGCGACATCTCCTATCCCAACTTCGGGAGTATACTTTCCCTCTTTTGTGTAGTATCATTTACCATTTGGGAAGAAAGTATTTTAAGAAAGTTTGTATAAACCCCTCACCTCAGTTTAAGATTTTTTATGCTTATAGTGTCAAAAAAAGTTATTGCAAATGGGTTTGTTGCTATGTAATTGCAAAAGCAGTATTACTGAGAGAATTCCTTCAATAAAAGCCTTTGGAAAAAAAAAACAAAAAAAACAGAACATCAAGCCATTATATGATTACCTTCCTCACACCTCAGTCTTACTTCCCTTACAGCCACACTCCTACATTTTGGATCAACATTTGTGTCAGATTATGTACTTTGCCTTGTCATTATGGATGGATATTAAAATTATAGGCTTTATAAATAAGCAACCATTTACAGAAACTGTAGTAACCTACGAGGGCTGCCAAAGAGTAAGTATTTTGGTGAACAGTGACAATTTTATTTGAATATTTCCCATTTTATCTAGGAAAGGGCATTAATGTAGTTAATGATTTGAAAAGCATACCACTCTGGAATTGGTGTGCTGTCTTCCCACGGGATAACCAGGTAGACACAGCCACTGTAGGTTGGACTCATGACTCTTAAGAGCTTGGAAGTTGTGGACATTAAACCTATCATCTTCATCGTACATCACTTTCCCTTTCTTCTTTTTTTTAATTTATTATTTTTTATGTGTATGAGTGTATGAGTCTGCATGTAGGTTGGTGCACCCATGTCGTGCAATGCCGTGGACGTCAGAAGAGGGCATCAGATTTCCCTGGAACTGGAGTTAAAGACTGTTCTTTTTTAAAATTTATTTATTTATACATATATTTTTTATCAAATCTAGACCCGTGTCCCCTCATCCCCCCACCCCTCCAGAGCTCATGCATTCTGCCAAACATGCTATTCATCTCCTTCTCAGAAAGACTGTTCTTAGCCGCCATGTGGGTGCTGGGAATCGAAACTGGGTCCTCTGCAAGAGCAGTTGGCTCTCTTAACTGCTGAGCAATCTCTCCAGCCCCAACTTTCCCTTTCTTCTAAGGGTGTTATGGGGCACGTGTTTTCCAGAAGCAAAGTTTAAATCATCTCTATTTCAATCAGTTTTGTTTTCCACACTGTCCTTTGGCATAAATGGAGATAACCCAAAGTATTGCAAACCCAGATCTGGGTGACAGGTCTGGGCTACCTGTTGCAATTATTTTCTAGAATGCAGGATCCCTCTAGGTCAAAGTTTAGAATTATCAATCACATTGAAAAGAATACTGAAAACAAACCAACATCTAACATACTGTTATGTGTTTGATTCTGGTTCACAAACCACTGTCTTTCAAGTCTCCTATTGTAAGGCAGTTTTCTCAGTAAGTCAGTATTTAGGAAGGGTCCTGCTTTTGCAAGGAAGTGAAGGAGACAAGAATGACGTGAGGGAGAAGTCAAGCAGTGACGCAGTAAGGACAGAGCGATCTTGATCACAGGGTCCTTTGGGGTCTAGACCCTTATATCAGTGCAATGACTATAGTACATGCAGTCTTAGGGGATATGTCATAGCTTTCTCTCATTGTGACAAATACCTGAGAAATTAACTCAAAGGAGGAAAGATTTATTTCTGCTTAAGATTTCAGATGTTTTAGTACAGAGCTGGCTGGCTCTTATTTCTGTGTTGTGGTGTGGCAGAGCACTGGAACATCACCATGGCTTATCTCATGATGGACAGGAAGCACAGGGACAGAGAGACAAGGGAAAGAGGGAGACAGGGGAAGGACACAATGTAGACATTTCAAAGTCATGTCCAGTGACCTCCTTCCTCCAATTAGGCCTCACCTTTTAAAGCCTCCACCTCTTGTGATAATACCACTATCTAGCAACCAAGTCTTCTACCTGGAGCCTTTGGGGGGGCATTTAAAATCAAAACCACAACAGAATGGACCATGGCTCTAAGTTAGGTATCTGTTTAGGGAAAGTCTTTATGGTAGCAGAGAGAATGTTTCTCAGGCACAGAGAATGGCTTTAGGTAGCACACTACAACATCCACTACAGTGCAGGGAAGGGACTCAACACAA
This sequence comes from Rhizomys pruinosus, assembly GCA_009823505.1. Taxonomy (NCBI): domain Eukaryota; kingdom Metazoa; phylum Chordata; class Mammalia; order Rodentia; family Spalacidae; genus Rhizomys; species Rhizomys pruinosus. The sequence continues at coordinate 3,094,380 of VZQC01004822.1, forward strand.
GTCTAAGATCACTTAAAACTGTATGGGTTTTTAGTTTGTTCAAAACTTGTCAAAGTAAACTCAGGAGTCCCCAGTGGTCTAATATGATGGTGGATTTCTCAGATTATTATAAGGTGAGATTCTGGTTTGATATTTACTCAAATCTTCAAATGAATGGCTTTTTCATAAAACATAGTTGTTAGAACACAGGGTGCTGTCTACTTTTGTTAATTTGTAGTGTGTGTGTGTGTGTGTGTGTGTGTGTGTGTGTGTGTGTGTGTAGGGGCAGGGGTAGGAAAATATAGATGTTACCTCAGCTTGAACATTCTTAGCAGATGCGCTACAGGCTGCATTCTAGATCTTTTTGGGTAAGATGGGCAGACTCTGCTGCCAAACACAGAAGCAGTGAGACTCAAAATGGAATCTAAATCCTGGTAGTGGATTTGGAACAATGCCTTATATGGCATCACTGTTGAGAACCACTTTAGGGACCTAGGGGTTCATTGTGGCATTGCCTGGGATAATCAGAGCTGTCTGAGATTTGGGAGGTGAAGCAAGAAGATATGTATGCCTAAATGCTGAAGAAAAGCATTTTATGTCTGTTAACATTTATGGTGTCCGATTGAGTGGGTTAGCAAAATAAAGACAGATGGCAGCAGATTAATGCGAACGCTCACAATACCTACAATATCTCGCCCACTCCAGCCGAGGCTCTCCAGCTCAACTTCCTCTACAACTCACAGTCAAATGTCACTTAGTGACCCTGAAGAGAAGAGCAATTTATGATGGATCAGGAATCAGGATTAACCATACATTTATCATGGAATGAGGAATCAGAAACTTCATTTAATGTCTAACTGTGATGTTTGTCTGGGGCTGGTGGATCATTACTTTGCAATCACTCTTTGTGTTAGGAAGCAGGAATTGATTAGCCCAGGGTCATTAAGTCCATCCCCTGCCTGCAGGCCATACAGTTTGTGTAAATGGTTCCAGCTGGATAGGTCTTTATGCTGTTCTTAAGGAGCTCCTGAAGAGGAAATTACGGGGCATCCCAGAGCACATTGCGTGAGGGTCTCACAGCCTTAGGCACCAACAAGTTCTTTGCTATGTTTAAGGAGCACTAGACTATGGAATCCTGAAGCCCAGGTATCTCATCAGTCCTAATACTTAGTGGAAATTAGACATGGGGTTGTCATTCTTTGACTTCATTTTTCCTCATACAAGAGGAAAATAAAGATCTATCTCTTGACATTCTTCATGAGGCTGTTGGGAAGTAAGGGCTGGGGAGAGATGCTTTAAGGAGTAACAGTGCTTGTTGTGTAGGCATGAGGACCTGAGTTCAAATCTCAGCACCCATTATATAAAGCCAGTCATGCCTGAGCATGCCCCTATAACCCTAGTGCTTTGGGGGTTTTGAGGATGGGGACAGGACGATCACTGGTCCTTGCTGCCTGCCAGTCTAGCTTCAGTTTCAATGATAAGCTCTACCTCTAGGGAGTAAGACAGAGCACGATAGAGAAGCTACCTGATGGCTTCCTCTGATCTCTGCACATGCTTGCATAGATGTGTGTGCTCCAAAACATGTGGACATACCACACACACACACACACACACACACACACACACACACACATATACACTCATTCTTACAAATAAGATAGATAAAGAAGACAGCCTTATGCAGAGTACCACCACATTTCTAAGTCAGGCTGGGATTTAGCAATGCCAGGGTACAAACTGAAATCAATTGGATACATTCAAGGGCTGAGTAGATCAAGGCAAAGCTGAGTGATAAAGACCTGAAGCATCATCGAGTTAGCTTGAGAGAACAGCTTCAGATGGAGTCTGTCAGGCCTACCTAAGGTGGGACATGAGGTGCATTTGACAATTCATGTTCAAGTCTATTGTTCCTCAGCACAGAGTCATACCAAAGGTTAAGTTACCTTACTAGGGGTGTTGCAGTTGTCACTGGCAGGTTTAAGTGCCATGTGGAATGATTTTTTGTTTTCTAGCTCTTGACCAGCTCCACCATTTGGTATCTGGCTGAATCCAATTACTTGTGGGAATAGTGTGGGTCTGGTGTTGAACGAGAAAACCACCCACTCACCGCACATGTGTTTCCATATCATATAATGAAAAATACATTGCAGCTTGAAGCCTCTGATAAATGATGGTAAATTTTTCTCAACATTGGAATTTTTCTAATGCCTGATAAATGTCTTTCATAATTCACCAAAGCTTTCTGAGTACAAGAGAACATCCATTCTAAAGCAGAGATGTGAGTGTTCCCTGCTTGTGCCTCCTGACAAGACCCACCTCTGCTTTGCTGGCATTTGAGCTGAGCCATTTTGTTGTGGCTGCCCAGTGTGCTATGCTGATACTCCAGAGGAGCTGTGACCTGCTTTCCCTCGATACTTGAACACAATTTGTCCTGTCTCTTTCACCCTTGGAGAGCCACACAGCTGGTCTGCAGGATAGCCAGTATCATTTTTATGATAAATGAAGGCTTTTCTTAAAGTACAGTATCTCTTCCTGCTGCGCAGAGCGAAATGCCTCTTGCAAGGACAATACTGTCCCTCTTAGTTGGACCTATGAGCCTGTCATTTCCCCTCTTTGATTTTTTTTTTTTTGGTTTTACCCAAAGTTTGGGTGTATTTCTTCCCTACATTTTCTACTTGATTCCAGGGTTTTATAGAAGTATGTGGAGGTTCTTGTATTTCAGAAACTTTTTAGAAGTTTTTGTTTATCTTTTAGTTATAAGTGGAGGCTTATATAAATAAAGAATTGTGAAGAACAAAAATTATGTAATGACAGATAACATTTGCAACAGACGTTATGGAATTCCATTGCCAAGATCAGACTTTATTCTGCTGAGTCCTATAACGGGGAGCATAAGGGGAAAGGTCAGGAAACTCGGGCTCAATGAATTTAGGTATTTTGTCTCTTTTCAGTTTTCTGGCAGATGTTAGGGCCAGAATTCAAATTCAAGTTCCCTGATTATTTATCTCATGTCTTTTCAGCTATACCACAGTGTTTATTACTAAATAAAACTTAAGGTGATGTTTATTTGACACACATTTAACAACACACATAACAGTTATGGGATTGCCTTGTCATTAGGTATCCATGGTAACCGATATAAATGAACAAGATGAGTGTGTCTTAAGCATAGCCAAACCCAACATCCCTGGTGATTAGTGGAGATTACAAAGAAGCTGGGATTGCCAACAGTTCTCCCTTATAGACATTTTGTGGAAGGTCCTGCCTTGACTCTAGCCCAGCCCGATACCCCAGGCTAGGAAAGTGGACTGAACCAGAGAATGGAGCTTGGGAGCCAATTCAATTTGCTTCATTTAGGGTTTTGTTTTTTTAGGGAGGGATGTATCTTTTGATTCTAGAAATTAATAGATACCTCAGAGAAGTCTATGTCTCTCTCTCTCTATATATACATATATTATATATATATAATATATATTATATATATGTTGGTGGTTAGTAGGTGGACAGCATGACAAGTGTATGTCTGTGATTGTTTTATGTGTCAACTAAACTGGGAGTGTATAGACATTTGGACAGTTATCAGTCTGGGCGTGTCTGTATTCTTTGGATGAAATTGACACTTCAGTTGGCGCACTGAGTAAAGCAGGCTCTCCTCTCTAATATTCTAATATGGGTGGCCTGTGCTATGCTTGAATGTGTGTCCTAAGGGTTCATATGTTAGAAATTTAATCCCCAAAGCAAGAGTGTTGATAGGTTGGGCCTGTAAGAGGTGACTAGGTCATGAGGGAATGGATTAATGCCATCATCATCATCATGGGGAGTGAAGTAATTATGATGAGAAGCAAGTCCTTATAAAGGTAGCCTTTATCCAATCAGATGAACACACAAATAGAACAAAAAATTGACCTTCCTATGTGTAAGTGAGACTCTTTCAGTCTGACCATTTGAGCTGGATGTTTTTCTTTTTCTTAAAAGCTGGACAGAAACATTGGCTCTTCTGGGTCTCATCCCAGCTGGCTTAAGACAGGAACTTCAGTGTGTTGGCTTATATGAACAAACATCTTATTCATTCATTCTCTCTCTCTCTCTCTCTCTCTCTCTCTCTTTCTCTCTCTCTCTCACACACACAGACACACACACAGACACAGACACAGACACAGACCCAGACTGATACAAGTTTTTTCTGAAAAGACAATGAGATGGAGAGTGTTGAATCATAGACCCCGCATGGCCAGGGCAGGTACACTGTATCATTCTGCAGAAGGGACTCGAGAGTGCAAACCAGCAGAACACTGGAGTGGAGGCATGGCTGAGAGTTCTCAACTTGGCTGTGACCTATGGGGCAGGCAGCCATGACTGGGAGGAGCTGCAGGGTGAAGGCAGCTTGGGAGCTTGAATATGGTCCTAGAGCACTCAGAGAACAACAGGAATGGAGAAAGGCCGAGGTGGAGAGGATATCGGAGCCAGGCTGGCTGGGTGCAGAGGACAGAACAGCCACAGGTTCTGAGCTTTGCCTTGAGCATCCCTGCCTGGTCCCTTAGAGATGATACCAGCGGTCATTTCACTCTGTCAAGTAGAACTGCACTTTGAAATAAAACTCAAGCTGCCAAACACTTGCTCATTCATGCATTCAACAAATATTTATTGAGTGCTCACTATGTGCCAGACGGGTTCTAAAATTCTGGGGATGTGGCTTCTCACCCAGCAGGCAGCACCTGTGTCCTGGAGCTTTCTTTCATTCCTAGGTGACATCATGGCTCTGAACTATGCAGGACAAGGATCCTCTCCTGTTTCTCAGATCGTGGCTCTTATTCTTCTGAGAGCTCAGATTCTAAACGAACAAGATAATCCCCACTCAGAGGGAACTTAGAGTCTAACAGGGCGATTTACTTGTGCATGATTCAAGACAACTGGACAAGATGGCACATGGGAGAAGTTTGAAGGCAAGAGATTCAGTCCCTCTTAATTTTGTTTAACCCCCTTTTATGTCTGTACTGAAGCCATTTCATTATACAGTGCTTAAAGATTCCAAACCGTGTTTGACATCTTGTATTTCACCATAGGCTCTAAATAATCCTTTAAATTAGACACACCATGTCTAATTATTTGCAAGTTCGAGAAAATGAATTCACAGATTTGAGTGGTATTGCTTTTAGGCAAAATTCTATATTCCCGTTTTTATCTCCTATTGGACCACACGCCCTCTCTTTCTCAAGTCTCCCCCATGTCCCCACTGATAAGAGCGGTGAGGGAGGAAGGCTGCATAAGCTGGTGGCGACCTGGGTCCCAGGGTTACCAACTACAGTCACTGGTGGGTGCATGATTGTGTTTTATGCTGTAATTGGCCATTCATGGCATGCCCAATCTATGTGTAATGCAGTGTGGGGGGGAAGTACTGTTGGATATTAACATTTTCTAGGGAACATTTTCCCTCCACCTACAGACAACCTTTAATATGCACAGGTGCATTATTTTTTCCTGTAAAGCAGACCCCACAAAGAGAGGGGGAAGAGTGCATAAGGAAGACAGCTAGAGAGGAGGGAGCAGCCTTCCTGCAAGTCTTTATCCTCCTTTCCCAAATAGGCAGATGAGAGAACAAGACTGCTCCTAAGTACAGATGCGGGGACTGATGACAGTCCCCAAACCAGGGAGACTGCCAACAGTGACATGTATTTAGAAAAGTTTGTCAGAGTCCTTTACCTTCTCTATTGACTGGAGAGGTGGGGATGGGTTGCTCCGTTTTTTTTTCCATATATAGATGACATACCTGAGATAGAGATTATAAATAATCAATAGAGATTATAAATGAGTTAAAGTGGAGTGTAAATTTGAATTCAACTATATCTTCCACTTAAACTCTAAGTCCTCCTTACCCCTAACTAGTTACATATGTGTATAAATTTAATTATTTTCCAGCCAGCATAGAATTTAAACACAGTGCCTGTTATTGGTTCTTCTCAACTAATTGTGGCTTGCAAAGTCTTAGGGTAATAGTTCTCAACCTTGTTTCCCATCTGGAACTTCTCAAGAAATCTAAGGGACTGGGGTGGTAGCTCAGGCAGTACAGCAGGGGACGGACTGAGTTCTTATCTAGAAAGCTGGGTCATGGTGGTGTGTGCCTGTAGTCCCAGAGCTGGAGAGGTGGAGACAAGAGGACCCCTGGCATTCCCTGGCCATCCAGCCTAGCCCCAAAACAATGTGCCCTAGGTCCCAGCCAGTGACCTTCTGTCCTTGTTACTTTCTGTTGCTGTGATGAAACACTGACTAAAACCAACTTGAGGAGGAAAGGGTTTATTTCATCTTACACTTTCAAAGCATGCTCCATCATTGAGGGATGTCAGGCCAGGAACTCAAGGCAGGAATCTGGAGGCAGGAGCTGAAGCTCAGGCCTTGAAGACATGCTGCGTCCTGGTCTGCTTCCCATGGTGTGCTCAGCTACTTTTCTTATACATTCCAGGCCCACCCGCACAAGGATGGCACCACCTACAGTGGGTTGGGCCCTCCTACAATTAATAATTAAGAAAATGCCTCACAGACGTGCTCATAGACCAGTCTGTTGGAAAGAATTCCTAGTTGATGTTCCTTCTCCTCAGGTGACTCTGGTTTTGTGTCAAGTTGACAAAAACTAAACAGTGCACCCTTTCTCAAAAAGCAAAATGGACATCATCTGAGGAATTATACCTGAGGTTGACCTCTGATCTCCACAGGCATGCATACACATGTACCTGCACACTCTCCACTCACACACTCACTTAACAACTGACGAATGTCAAACTGGTGAGATACAGGAAGCCCACACACTCTCCAGTATGTCTTCTCATACTCTGGGAGGAAAGATTTAGAAAGTCCCAGGGGGTTTGTGCAGTGTTTTGGCAATCTAGTTCTAGTGTGTATAGCTGGATCAGGTCTTCTCAAATGCTGTCCTAACCACTTGTAAATATTCTTAGCAAGGCCTATACTTTCTGACACATATAGAAAATTTACTTCTGATGGGTGGCTTTCTGTAAAGATCCTGATGACTCTTGCCTTGCATGTTCTTCTTCCTTGAGTATGGGATGGAATTGTGACTATGATATAGTTCTGATTGACATCATGAATTCAGACCACAATGCCTGTGTCTGGACTCCTGACCATGGGAATTAAGAAATAAAAAATTTGTGCTGTTTAAAGATTTTTAAGGTTGAGATCATTTGTTATACAGCAATAAAAAAAAACCCTGATATACTATTAAAGTCAAAATAAAGATTTCCTATGACTGTGCCTAAAAAAATTTGCAAAATCTTAGAGCTATTTCAGTGTTTTCCTTCCCCCTTTTAATTTATTCTTGGCGTATAAAGAATAACTACATGGCAAAGAGAAGAACAAGTCTTAGTCAGATATGCTTATATTCAAATCTCTACTCATGTCTACCTCATGTTTGCCTTCTCTCCCTTTGTGTGTATATGAAACATGAATAAAATTTATTTTATTTAAAAAATTCAGGAGGCAGAGAGATGCTCAGTGGTTAAGAACACCATCGTTCTTGCAAAGGACCCAGTCGATTCCCAGCACTCATATGGTGGCTAACATTAATCTGTAACTCCAGTTCCAGAGAAATCTAATGCCTTCTTCTGACTCTGCAGGGGGGCTGCATAACATGGGTCCACTTACACACATTCAGGTAATAAATACACTCACACACATAAAATAAAAATAAAATATTTCTTAAAATTTATATATTGCAAAGTTCAATCTTTTAAAGAATACAATTAATTGGCTTTAATTGGCAAAGCTGAGTACCTACTATCAGTATCCAATTCAAGAATACTTTCATTATGCCTAAAGAAATCCTGTACTTTTTACCACCACTCCCCATCTTTCATTCTCGTTCACCTTTGCAACCATTTACCTATTTTCTGTCTCTGTGCATCAACATATTCTGGAAATTCACACAAATATAATCTTAAAAATATGTGGCCTTTTGGGTTTAGCTTCTTTTATGCTGTATAATGTTTCTAAGATCTATCTGTTATATAATAAACAAAATGTGTTATAACCATATGATGGATATTTTACATCCATAAGAAAGAATGAAATGACTTAGCTTTGTGGATTTTATCTTTCTGTTATCAAATTAACATTTCATTTGTCACAATTTAGTTTTCTTTAATGCTAACTTAATGTCAACGATATACAGAGGCTTTGCTATTATTAACAATATTCTTGTCTCCTCCTCATTATATTACTATCTAATAAATAACATATTTGCACATTATTTGCCCATTAACCAAATTATACATTATTGCTTTAAGAAATGGTCTTAAATCTTTCAGGGGAAGGACACCTAGGTAGAAGATACATGTATGCTGTCTTTCATATCTGCCTGGGTCACTATTTTCTAGCATTCTCCACTTCTTTACATACATTCAATTTCTAGACAGTGCTATTTCATTTCATTAAAGACTGCCTTCATGTCCCTTGTAGGACAGCACAGCTTCTCACAAACTCCGATCTTGCTCTTATGGGAATGTATGAACACCTTTTTCGTTTTTAAAACATAGTTCAGCTGGATATGGAATTCTCATCTTTCTGTCAGCTCCTGGAAGACATCTTGACACTGCCTTCTGGCCTACATGGTTTCTGAGAAGAAGCCACAAGTTACTTTTTGTGGCGTTCCCCAGGATAGGCTGGGCCACTTCTTGCTTCTACAGTGCCCCAAGATTAACCAAGGTAAGAGTTTGGTGAATTCATAGGTCTGACCTGGGTATATAGAGAGTTCTATAGATACACAAAGATTTCTGGATTCCTAGGAAAGTGCCAGAAAATTTCAAAGCATTGCAGAACATTTCATCATTCAATTTTGTTTTAAGATTTTTGGTTAGCATTTTGTTTGCCATTTTGTTATGTCTGCCACAGGCAAGTGTTATACAGCTGCCAGTGTTTAGATATGGTGCCCAGGGATAAGGCCTAAGTGAGCTTTGAGTCAGGTTATCTAGACACAGAGCTTCACCAGGGAGCTTCACAACACTGGAAGACTGTTCAAATAATAATAGTTTTGGGGAATTCACCAATGGCTTCTTAAATGGTGGTTTTCTGTGTAATTATGGTACTGTTAGGCTGCAAGGCTACTGAGGGCAAGTAAAAATATGATAAAGCCCAATTTCTTATGAAAATTGAGTTGTTTTACATAGAAAAACACTACTAGCTCATATTCTTTTGGTTCATTTCCAGACTTCTGAACATTTTAATTTTGATGACTTTATTCGCCAGTATTCTCTTTCTTTTTGTGGAAGAATCTATTTTTTGCAAATGCTCCTTATCCATCAACACATTGCTCACTTTCCTTTTTGTATTACAGTCACAATTGACCTGCATCACTTTAGGTTGGCTATAAAAATAAAGGCAGAGTATGCATGATCTGTAAGGATTTCAAAATAAAGGGCAAGTTGAAGTTGCATATGCCTGGTTATAGGTTTTTTTTTGTTGTTGTTGTTCAAATATACATCAGGGTGGGGTCCTGATATATCAGCTTGGCTTCCCTCAGTGTTGGGACTGTAGGGAGATGGCTCCCAGGGACTTTAGTTTTCCCTCTTTCTCCCTTATATCTAGGGAATAAGGCTACATATTTAACCAGTGTTACGTGAGCAGCAAGTTGATACTGAGTCAAAGGGGTTAAGAAATGTTGAAGACACTGAAACTGCAAATGGAGAGGATCTATCTAGGATCCTGGATCATTGCTTAGAGGTATATCAATTTAGGATTTTGGTTGTGTTTTTTAAATATTTATTTATTTATTTTTGTGTATGAATGCTTTGCTTGCACATATGAATGCACACCACCAGATACTCACAGATTCTAGAAGAGGGTCTTAGATACCCTAGAACTGGCATTAGAGATGGATGTAAGCTGCCATGTAGGTGCTGGAAACTGAACCTGGTCTTCTGCAGGAAAAATAACTGCTCTTAACTGCTGGGCCATCTCTTCAGACCCTTGGTTATGTTTTGTTTTGTGTTTTCCCTTCACTCTTTTGAAAGAAATAAACCACTGTGTTTAATGAGTCAATGTGCATGTTCATATTGCTTTGTTTTAGCAGATAGTATGACCCTAATTCAAAAGAGAGTCCAATAAAAACACTGGCATTTACAGAATAAGGGTACCTCGATTAGCATGTGATGATATATGCATAGTAGTGACACTGTTGGTAAAATTGATTTCAGTTAATCAAATGTCTTTGAAGATCTCAGTGTGAGGGCCTTCACTGTATGGTCAGCCAATCTGGGCATGCCTACCTAGCCCAATACAATGAGCTAGTGAAACCTCTGGTCAGAGGAGAGAACTCCTAGTATTTGTTAGGTCGGGGGTGATGGCTTGTCCCCCAAGGAGAAGGACCCTCCAAACAACAAATGGCTAACCTTTAACTTTCTGACAAATGTGTATGCTAGACTAAGAAGAATGGGTTCTTTTCATGTAGGTCTAGCAAAGCTTCTCTAGGCGAAGGTGAAACTCTTAAAAGAGACGATGTCGGGGTGGAAATATAGGGATAGCAGATTGATGTCAAATTTAACATCTGGAGAGTCATCCTGGGAGTCAGAAATGACAGAGAAAGTAGAGAAAATGGCACGAGGTGGGAGTAGAGGACAGTGGCAGTGATTTGGGACACATGTGAGACACCCCAGGGACCCCTTGAATCAGAGAGCTATGGACTAGGGATTCTTGAGGTTTAGCCAGCCAGGGTTATATAAGGGACAGCTCTTTTGTTGCTTTATTATGACATGCATTTCTCATTGAACCATCAGGCTTTTGAAACCTGAGGACAAGCAGCCTGTTATATATGCGGTGATGAGCTGGGTTATGCAGCTTATAATGGAGGCAGAAAAAGATGCTGCGATGTGCGCGCTCTCCTTTGCTCATATCCTTTCATTGTCTGACGTCTACTTTTTTTCCCCATTCCCCTTAATTGTATGACCACTGGGACTAGAAATCCCAGGGACGGAGTTCTGAGAACGCCAGGGGAATGCTGGAAGAAGAAACTCTTTTTCTCTTGATCCTCTCTCCTCCCAGTCAGCCCTGTATTTAGACTGCTTTGGATGTGGAGGGAATGGGGCAAGGGCAAACATCTAGTCACTTACATTTTCAGGAGCTTTGTGGTTTATACTCAGAAACTCAGTGAACTGATAATGATGGCAAGCAGAGGTTAAACCCCATCTCATCATCAAACTGGGAAGAATAAAGGATTTGTATTCAGTCACACAATGCGGAATGAGGGCAGCTCTTAAAATGATTGCTTTGGGTGCTTTTTTTGTAGCACAGCCTCTGTCTATCTGGATGTGATAAAGTCTTCTCAGAAAGAAACTTTTGACTAGACATATAATAAATGAGGGACGTCCTTGGGGAAAGGGAAACACCTGTTTTCCCCACTCCGTTCAGTTCCTCCCCGTGAACTCCCCAGAGATATGCAGGCGGCAGACATCAGGAGCACAGCTTCCAACCCTCTTCTCTTCAATCTCCACCCCAACACAAGTCCCTTGGACATTTTAAAATTGAGTTATTTTTTTTCTTCTTTGGAAAACTGGCTTGCCTTTATACTGCCTCTGTTTAGCTCTGGGAGTACCCTGCTCGTTCCTCTACATACAATCGCCCAACTCTCCAAAGCCCCATACAGAAAGGAGCCTTGGAAACAAAGGCGTGCCTTTGCTTTTGACCATACATGGATCTTGGGAAGGCAGAGTGAGGAATTTTCCTGGGCTGTTCTGCAGCCTCTGCCCTGTGCCCTTAGCAGGCAGACAGCTGTGCTTTCTTTAGAGCGGATGGCTCCAGAGCGTGACTGCTCAAAACCTCAGATGTTGTCCCCTCACCACTAAGGGCCCTGCCCCAGGATTTTAGTCAAAGCATAAGAGACCCAAAGGGTAATGTTTGCGGAAACCCTCTCCCCAGAAATCCATCTCTGTACCCCACCTCAGTGCTGCAAGCTTCTCCCTTGTGGTCGCTTCTCACAGAAGTTTAAATTTCTTTTCCGTTTAATTGCAGTGTCTTACTCATACTTGGCTTCTGTCTTTACATCTCTGAGAGTTGATGTTATTTAATAGCCACATATAACCCATCCCACACAGGGGCTACACTTTGTTACCTTACAAGTCCTCAAGAATCAAGAGGAAACCCCGGGCCAATAATTAGTTTAGCTCCTGCTTGCTGCTGGACACACTTTTGGTTGGCTGGAGGAATGGGGTTTCATTCACCAGGGGCCACTACAGCCACAGCCTAACCCCATCACCACAAACCCTTCATTGTTTACAAATTGGGCTTTTGCTGAACAAATCTACACATTGTCCTCAGACCCAGGGGACATCCAAACTCACCCTTGGAAGTGCAGGGGCTTTGCTCTGAAAAGTCTCCCATCTTCAGGAGAATTGGTCTCCATTCAAACTGTTTTTTTTTTTTTTAACCTTAATTGGCAGCGCCAGCTAAATAAAATGGGCTTGTTTCCGATTGCCTATAAATGGTGGTGCAGGGTTACTGCTCAAAGTTGGGCTCTTATCTCTTTGCTCCATTCGTCCCCCATCCTTCAACTGTGTCCCTTTCTGATCTGTGGCTCATCTCCGTCCTTTAAAGACAGAAGAATCTGGGCCCAAACTCCTCATATATGTGCAGTGCATGGAGCCATCCAGCAGGAGTAAGCCAACAGTTGCTGCCTGGTATTTGAACATAATTTAATGAGTGCCCAGAATTCATCTGTAAATGTACATTGTTAATTTAAGGCCTGCTATTCATTAATTAGGGCTTTAGTGGCAAGTGCCATTGAGCTATCTGCAATGTTTAAGGTTACGTCAGGCCCTAGTAAACGGCTTGCTGATAACAAGATGCATCCATCTTCATTACTCGGCCACTCCTGTCTGTCTTTGCTCAGCATCTTCGAAGGGCTTATGCCTGTTGGAACTGAAGAATTAAACTTTTATCCAAACCAGATTCTGCTCTTTCACCTTTTCTGATTCCTTGAGCACTTCCCATTTATTTTGCCTAAATGACATCTGATTACCTAACATGGAATGGAGCAGGGGCTTAACCTAAAGCAGTCTGCAGACCTCAGTTCTCAGCTGGAAAGTTCCAGTGGGTTAATGCTAAGGAAGCCTGTGCGTTTCCATTTCATCCGATACTGGGCTCGGCGTAAGAGAAATAGTTTCTGATTTCTTTTCTTTCTCATAAGGTAGCAGTTCCAATATGATTTTTTTTTAAAGCTAGCGAAATACAGGAAATTAATTTTAGACCTGAAGAATAAACGTCCCAATTGGTTTGAGTTTACTTTTGCAGTGTTTCTCCCTCTCTGAAAATATGTATTATTTAAGGCAATCATGGTGCCAAATGAAATAATTCCAGTCACCTAAACAGCCCTGCATGTCGAGCCCTCAGCTGTATAAACGTAGTCATGTTGGAGAGGTACAAGTTTGGTCACCAGAGCTCCAAATCCTGCTCTCCTTTTCCATTTCTTGGCCTGCAGTAGGAGCAGGCAGTGAGCGCTGACACAAGGGGGATGCCAGCCCTGAAGAAAATTACATAAGCTCAAGTTTGTTTACCCTTCAAACACTAGGTTAGAGGACTTGCATAAAAGGAACTTCCATTGACAGATGGTCTCTATAAGTAGTTGATTCTGAGAAGCGAGCGAGCTACCTGGCATGGCTGTTTAACACATTAGGGCGCTTGCAGAGAGAGCCTACTGTTTCCCTGAACCATGGTTCAATTTTAAGCATCACTGGCCAGGATGGGTTATTGTAACTAGGTGGAGAAGAAGCTTCGAGAGCTTGATGCTCAGTGGCAGAGGAGAGGGGAGGAGCGGGAGGCGGCGGCACTGCTTACTGGAATGATAGCCCAAGGGAGGGTATCTGAAAACCTTTGCACCACTGAGCTGGCACACTTATCACAGGGTGACAGTCTATACCGCGGGCCTGCAGCGCATGCTGTTTGTGGTGCATGCTGCCAACTGGCTTAGAAAATGCAGATCCCCCTCTCAGATAGAGAGAGCAGGAGGCGAAATGTCAGCTGACTGATATTCCCAACAATAGGTCTTCCTGGGAACAGGATGCTGGAGTGTGGATCCCAGCCGGTTGCAGTGGGAGCGAGGCAATGCTTCTGGGAGGAGATGCCCTGTCAGCTCCCGCCGTGTACCTACTGAGGCTGGCATTCGGCTGGAGACCCGTACCCCCTCTGGCAGGAATGCCATCTTCTTTTCATCCTTTTAATTTTGTAATTACAGTCTACAAATACGAAGATTTTTTTTTTTTAGGGTGAGTTGTATTTGTGGGTTATCTTCTGATCTTACATCTAACTAAACACGAAATAATGTCCCAGAAACTGTGATTAAAAAGGAAGAAAAAGAAAAGCAAACAAAAGAGTTGGTTTATTGCATGTAGTCATGAAGTTATCTACATTATATGTGATTGAAAGAAAAAGTCAGTCTTAAGCTGAGGATTTCTTAAATTACCAGAACGATGCACTAGACACTTGAAGTAAGAGCTCTTTGAAGCTGACATGCTCCAGAGTAAAACACATTCTTTCTTGGGAAATAGAAAGCCAAGATGTGGTGGGGGCACAAGAGACAATGGAGCCTCTGAAACAAGGGTCGGAGCTGAAGGTTTCTGCTAGAAGCAAGCTATATACAAGTATTTTAATTTCTTTTTTTTTTTTTTTAATTCAGACAGACTTTTGCTATAAGACCCAGAATCCTGCATGCCCAGCCAGTAAGAAAAGCACTCATTGTTCGTTTGTATTGTTCAATATTATATTAAAATTTTTAGGCTGTTCAGGTCAAGGCGACTTTTAAAAGGTTAAGAGCTACTCCAAAGGGTTGCCATATCCATAAAAAGAAATGAGATTAAGCATAAAGACTGATGGAGGAAAAACAATAATTTAGATAAACTGCCATTGCCTTAAAAATGTTTTGACTTTTATCAGAACAAAGGAATTAAATGATTCTTAGATTGGAGGTTGAAGCCGAGAAAGATTTGTAAAATATGAAGCAATTATTATTGTGATTTTTCTTGCTTGGTGTGTTTTAGATGAGGCTCCACCTTTCTTCAGTTACATTCTCTCTAATGGTTGGGAAGAAGTAATTGCATGGCTCCAACTTCCATCTGTCAACTCTTGACCTTCCTGGCCGTGCATCTGTAACATCAGACACTGTTGTCATGGAAAGAATTATGATGTTTCAATCGAATGTATGGCAAAGTTAACAAATCCATAACATGATCTGGATCACATGGAAGGGGTTAGAAAGTGTGTTTCAGAGATCCCACAGAAAAGCGGACCTTAATGTTCATCTCCACTGCTTACTATTAACTGAGAAAGTGATTGTATTACAACGCATGGGCTAAACCCGAACCTCAAGCTTGAAGGGATTCTTAGAATCAAAATATGTGGTTGAGCCATGGAGACAAAAGCCATTACACGCCTCCCTTATCATAGCATGGATTCCCATCATCAGTTCATTTCGGCAACTGTGGAATGCTTGACTTGACTGGGACTTTTCAGTCTTTGGTCAAAATACTTTACTACTAGTTTCTGTTCTTAATCTCAGAAAATTAAATCTGGTAGAAGGTGGATCTCTGAGAGGGCGTGGGATCAGCTGAGAGGGAGCACAGAATCAGGACAGGCTGTTCCTTGCTGGAAAACCTGTAGTTATAAAATAGCTGTTTTTTTTCTTGACAAGAAAGTGAGAAGTGAGCTGATATAAAAGTTTAATTTGATCTGCTGTGGAAACTGGGTCTGACCTGACAAAATTAAAATGGATAGAAATAATATTCTGGACACTTAAATTTTATTTCCATTGTCCTGTGTCTGAACAAATAAGCATTCTGAGTCAGAAAGAGGCCCTAAAATTTCCATTTCATGAGAAATAGTCCCTAACAAAGAGTCTTTGTGTTATATATCTTTCACTTTTATAAACTCTAAGAAGAGGATGAATGTTGTGGACATTCAAATGATCAGATTTCTTGGATCACAAAATGGTGAAGCAAAGCTGATGCGTTTTCAAAAAGCTAAGAGTCAGAAGCCAAAAATAAAAAAGAAAGAAAAAATCAAAACCCCAAATGTCAATGTAATTGGCTCTCTCTGAGGTAAATCTACAATATGAAACCCAAAATGTACAGATGAATAAATTAAGAGATGATTATTCATATTGTAAAAAGAGTCTTTAAAGAATTCCCTGAGGATCCTTGCAGAGGCTGAGCTCCACTAGTTCATATAAGTGTTTGTATGCAGATCATTAACTGTTTGACAGACAGGCCAGAGACACAGGTAGAGGGAGCCAAGAGAAGGCAGGAGGTGTTCATGTGGTAGAGGAGGAATCACTGACACTCGAGGATCCCAAGTCTCAAGATAGACATTGATGAGACAAGAATGAATGTCAGGTGAAAATATGACATTTACTTATAAGACATAGTTTATACATTAGAGCTCTCAGAAGGCCTGTTCACACCACAAGGGCTCAGATGCTCGCTCTACCACCTGCTTAGCTGGTCCTGGATGGGTCTTTAAATATGAATCTTCTAGGGTTTTAGGAGTTCATATGTTGCAGCATATATATGTATATTAAAACATATAACAGTTAAACAGAGGCCTGGTGCACAAGAGAAACTGCGTACAAGTTTCTAAGATGATTCTGGAAAACCTATTATGAAATATCATGCATTCTCTAAAGCAGAAATTATGAGCACAAATCATGAGCTTGGAAAAGATTTTACCAAATACCCTTAGTCCCCCAAAGGGAAGAAAAAAAAGCTAAAACATTAATTAAAAATGAATACTTTCTCTTTGGGTTTCCCAAGAAAGTCAATCTGTAGTTTAGCTTGCTTTGAAATGATTTCTATAACTTTAGTTGTCTATGTTGTATAGTTGGGGGGAAAATGCAAGATGAGGAAGTGCATAGAGGCAGTCAAGTCAGGATTGGGCTACCTATTGCTTTTTCTGTGTTGCGAAGCTTTGATGAATCTGTTATTCAATTAGTTATTTTAAGAACAATAGTACCAGGACAGCTGGGACTACAGGGAGACAAGACCAAAAAAACCAAACAAACCATGTATAATGAGATCATCTCTGGGTAAGTAGAGCATTCCTTCTGGGATGAACAGAAAAAAAAAAAAAAAAAAAAAGAACAATAGTACCAGCTAGAAACACAAATTTCTTATTTGTGGGGAAACAAACCCTTCTTGTGTGGCTTACTTTGCATGAGTCCCAGAAGGGTGAGTTGGTCTTGTGCATTCCACTCACTGCAACTGCTGAAATGGAGATTTCAGTTCAGAATGAACATTAATTGATATTTTTGAAGGGAACAACATGTCCTGGTCTGATGAAATAGTTAAATGATTGAGTTTAATAGGCTCCTAAACAGCACTGAAAATGTGTGTGAACGTTGTGTATGTTCTGGGCTCCAAGAGCAGCAACCGTAAGGAAGACAGCAGGCTCACTGTAGCTGAGGCAGCTCATTCCGGGGTCAGACTGTTCAAAGGACCAGGAATGACACTTTTCTTAAATTATAAAATGGTGTTCTAATTAGTTAATATATTAGACTCTTATGCCCCTTAAATTCCTCTTCTACTCAGAATAGGTTCATGTCTAGCCAGCTCTCTGGTCAACGAAAATACCCGGTACACTTAGGTATCTTGGTTGGATGCAAGTTGAGTAAAAGTATTCTTTCTGCTGCTGATAGAAATGGGTAACTTGTTAAATGCAGGAGATTCGATTACTTCCTTCACAACTTGGACTTCATGACAGCTCTGGAAATATGAATGTTAAAGTGGGTTGATCTTTGCCTAGCCTCACAGCAGACTCCCAAATTATGAGGTTTCAATGGGTTATATTTTGAAGGGATCTGATTCTTTTTTTTTTTTTTTCAGGGACATTTCTCAAATTCCAGAAAAACCTATGAAAATCTGTGTTTTTATTTCTGCCTTGAGTTATTTAGACTTAAGTGGGAGCTAGTTTACTTAACTTTAGTTAGACAACTATCTCACACAGGTATTCTCCATGCATCGAATGACTTAGCAAGCTAGCCAAGAGATCACACTGTGCTAAACTTGCTTTTGCTCCTAAAACAACCTGATCTTTGAGGCTTCAGTTATTCTGTCATACTTTTTCATTATATACTTATCCTTCATAGCACTTAATGCAAATATAATTGAGCAATTTATTTGTATAATTACCTGCTTAGTGTCTGTCTTTATGGATAGACAGTGAGCTTTCTCATGGTGGGAACCATACCTGTCAGATTCGTTATTAGAGATGTGGAGCTTAACACACAGAATAGGCTCTCAGTAAATGCTGGACAAAAACAAATGGCTGTAAATTTTTGGTTCTTGTTCTTCATAGTGGTAATTAAGTACTTCTGTAATATTAGCCACACTGGGATTTTTTGTTTTAAAAGTTTTACTTTTAGTATTATGTACATATATAATTTATGGCTAATATATTCAAACGTGTATAGAAGAGGAATGAATGAACTGGAGAATTAAGGCTCATCTTTCTTTCTGATCTCCAAAGATTTCCAAAGGCAGTGATTTTAACTGCTTCTCTCTGTGCCATTCTGACATTTACCATCATGTCTCTAAATAATATATTGTATTCTTGATTTTCTTAAGAGTTCAGATAATATCCATTGATTTGCAGATGAAAGATGAGAAAGTCCATGCACTTAATATTCTCCTTTTGTCCCTTAGAACTTAGTCCCCTCAAAGTTCCCATTTTTTTCTTGGCGTGTTTCTACTGTTACTGTTTTAGTTTTTATGTTGAATTACTTTTATTGCTTCATATTCTACTTAACTGATTTTTTTCAGTCACTGGCTTTAGATGATTTTTCCTTGTGCTAGGGGAGATGAGAAATTCATTTCATCCTTTCTTTCTCTGTTCTTCCTCTTTGTTGACTTTGGTCAGCTGAATCATTATGTTGACAGTTTAGTGAAGAAATTTATAGGCAAACAGTGTTTTAATAACTTATTGATCCATCTTGTTCCATCTCTACCATTTACATTTGGGTTCTGTAACTATCAATAAGTCTTTCTTTCATGTGCTGTTTATAGTTCAACACAAAAAAGTATCTGAGATAATACTTAAGTTTTATAATTATATGCACATTAGTCTTTCTAGAATCATGTAGTAGAAGTTGACACATGAAGAAAGCAGTAGATTACATTGAACCAAACGTCAAAGTAAAACATACACACACACACACACACACACACACACACACACACACACGCACATACACCAAACACAATTTTTCAAAATAAATATAAGGTTGTGTTTTCTTCATGTTTGATTTTGAATTTCTCTGACTTCTGCATTCTCATGCACATTATCATCTTCTAATTAATATAGACCATTTTACATAGTGCTCTCTAATTTTCTCTTAGTTTATTCTTATTACTTCTCAGTTACGCTCACCCTAGGCTTTCTTTCATTGTACTTGTGAGTTAAATTGTTCTTGGATTCTTTTTCTTCCTCATTTCTTGAATGTTTTTCATATTATTAGAATATGTCATCCTAACATTTTCTTTAGCAGAGACAGATAAGAGGTAAACTTTCTGATTTCTTTCATTTCCAAAATTGCCTATATCAGCCAGACATAGTGGTGCATGCCTTTAATCCTAGCACTTGGAAGGCAGAGCCAGACAGAAGACCAGCGTGGTCTACATAGTGAATTCCAAGTCATCTAGGGATACATAGTGAGACTCTGTCTCCAAAGAAAATAGTTTTTATCTAATTAAAATAAACTTAATTAACATTTATTTTATTATAATTGCATTTAATAATATAGACTCGTGTTTAAATTTTCTTTGTAACTATAGCTTTTAGTATCCTCTGTCACTAATAAAATAACTGATGTCAATCTGTTATTTCTATTTGAGTAAATGCCTTTTCCTTTATAAAAGTTTTTGTGAATTTTGTTTTCATATTTCATGTTCAAAAGTTTTACAAAGATTAGTATTTAGAGCATATTTTTTCTTCTTGACATGTGGTGGGTTTGTCAATTTTTTTTAATTGATGCTTTGTGTATTTCATACATCATTTTCCAATTCAATTCAGATTTCATATTTCCTTTTCCCTTCCCCCCACCCCACCCCACCCCATCCCAGATCATGCATTCTGCCATAACTGTCCTGCATCGTTCTCTCAGTTTTTTTTTTCATTTTTTTAGCAATAAGTGATAATTTATGAGTACAAGCATCTTTCATGTAAAACCAATTTGCAGGCAGTTGTGCCCAAACCCACATAGCCCATGGGTCCCACCACCCAGCAGGGGGGGGCTTGTATGTTCAATCAAGTGGATCAATTGAGTGTCCAGACTATATTGCTGTAGTTTCACCATTCACCCCAATCACGGCAGCCCTTACTATTCTACAACGCCCCCTCTTCCGCAGATGTTCCCTAGGCTTAGAAAAGGGGCACAGGTGGATGAAGAGCAAAACAGTCTACTTTCTCTGGAGCTGTTGTCTTGGACTCTGGTCAATTCTGGTTGTTTCCTTTCATGGGCTGACTTTTTGTCCAGGAATAACCTTTCGATCCTACTAATGAAGCACAAGCAATTAGATATATAGGTATTTAAACAGTACTAATAGTTATGGTAAGGTTACTTTGGTATAGACACAGATATTTGGATGGTATGTTAAACCATGAATTACATTTTTTCCTGTTAAATATGACAAGGGTCTTATTTGTGGCTTATAACATCTCCTACCTTAGAGGAGTAAAGCTTGTGGCATCAGCCATGGGTTATTCTTCCAAAGGAGAGAGCCAATAGCCAATTAGATTTGGGATATAACAGGCGTATGGCTGGCCTCTGCTGCACAGTATTTCCAGGCCAGGTGAGTGTAGCTGGTGCTGACGGAGGAGTCTTGTCTTGACTCAAGGAGACCAATATTTGCTTATTGTTTAAATGCCTTTGGTAACACTCTCGGTACTCCAGAGGCCATCTGTACACTTGCAGTGTGGTATCAAATACATCTTTCCCATATTAATGTCAGGTTCTGACAGCAGGCGCTTATCGCCTCTCTTCTTGAGGTATCACCACTTTGGAGGCAAGGACCTTTACCTGTTTGTGGGGCTTGGATCCCCTGGCCAACACCCCTTGTAAATATTCCATTGCTGATGTCAGAGCTCCTGTATTAATATATTTGCTTAAGTGCATAGCTTAAGGGACTTTAGTATTATATTTGGTTTCTGAATAGAGAATAATCCTTTTCACAAGTTCCTATGTCCATTAGTCCAATTAAAGAAGTCAGTTTTAACCCAGTTTTATAAGAGATTACCTCTATAATAGTTGTCTCCAATTTACAGTTTGGAGAAATGACCTCATCATCATCATATTTCTCCTTGTTCTATGGGGGGAGGTAAGAATATCTCTCATATTAAAACCTTGTGCGGCACCTAGAAGGTAAGTTTCTTTCGGACTCATTATAAAATAGTTTGTTACAAGTAGGATCCACAGAGGGGTTTGATGTTTGTGAGCAATCGGGCTTTTTTCTCTCCTTTCAATTTTCAGACGGACGTCAACCTTTCTGTTGGCACTTTCTGGTACATCCTACTCAATGCAAAGCTGTATCTTTTCTTTCTCAGCTGTTAAGTTGTGACATTTTGACCTGTTGGAACATACAAATCTTTTCCCATAGTAGTTTTTAAGATTTGAATTGCAAGGTTTTTGAAAAAAGGTTTCATATCTATCTGTATCCCCCCCCCCTTTATTTTTAAGGTTTTTGTTTTTGGACCCATGAGTCTCCAAGAGACGTTGTATTATACATATCTATAGGGTGGAAATCAAGGCAGAGATTATCAAATTCACCCATGGCTGTTTTGGGTGACTGTACGTGATTAACTTGGAAGCAAACTTAATTTTTAAGTTAAAAACATCCTCTAGGTGAAAAGTAAATGCTACAAGGTGATACTGTACAGATAAATTATAGAAAACATTGTATGTGCCAATCCCAAGTTATTTTATACAGATTTTATGTAAAAAAATGTGGAAACAGGATTAATATCTCCATGTTAACTCAGATACATTAACTGTTTTCATCAGAGCCTGTAAACCAATGTTGTTTAATATACATTTTTACTTTTACTAATCCTAAAACACCATGTAACTGTAGAAAGTGTCTGGGCAAAATTGGATACTTGTTGAACTCACGTCAATTAAATAATGCATTAATCGAATATACACCCGTGTCCCTCTCCCCCCCTCCACCCTTCCCAGTTCACCATTTCAGTCAGTGTTTCTGATGCAAACTTTCTGCTTTTTGTTCTTTTAATATGCACCCCTATCCACAAGAGAATATTATACTGGGTTGATTGGCACTAGCATCCACTATGAGGGACAACCATTTGTCATTTGTTTTTCTCTGGGACTGTGTTAACATAATAACTTAACATAATAGTCTTCTAGATTCCATCCATTTCCTGCAAAGTTTCAGACGAAGTATTCCCACTTTCTGCTGCAATAGACTCGCATTGTATAATGTACCCATTTTTGTTATCCTACTTAGTAGTTGAGGGGCAACCTGGGCTGGGTCCCAAAGCTTTTTGCTATTTGAACGAGCCTGCAATAAACTAGCTGTGCATGTATCTCTGCAGAATGTAT
>VZQC01004822.1:3121869-3154243 GCA_009823505.1 Rhizomys pruinosus
TGTTAGCGGATGGTTTTGCTTTCCTCCTTCAGATGCTTTTTTTTTTTTTTTCCTTTCCTCCTTGTTTATGGAGTATTGACTTGTCTAGTTTTCGGGCTTTCAGTTTTGTTTATATATTGGATATTGGAAGCCAAAGCACTCTTCTCTTCTTGTTCTGAAGGTTCCCCAAAAAAGGGGGGTATATGCCTGACCTAGCCTGTGCCCTGGTACCTGCCTGAGTGACTTCTGGCCAGCCCCCACAAAGGTGCAAAGGCACCGACCCAAACCCTCCAACCCTCTGGTCCCAGTTCCAAAGGCGAAGGGCGGTCCCGCCCAGAAGTCCTCACAGACACGACCCCCTAGCCACAGACCAGGAAAGAGTCCACCCCCAAAAGTACCTGCCTGAGTGACTTCTGGCCAGCCCACACAAAGGTGCAGAGGCACTGACCCAAACCCGCCGACCCTCTGGTCCCGGCTCCCTGCTGGAGGAAAATGTCTATTTTCTTTTGTTATTTCTTTGCTTATTTCAATTCCTTTACTGTTTTATTGTTTCTTTATGACACTCATACAGAGATAGTTTAGGGCATTTTGAAGCTATGCTGTATGCCAGTTTGAATGCTTACAAAATTTAGTTTTCTAAGAACTCATAGGAACCTTTTATATTACAAATACAATATATTCTTGAATTTTGAAAATAATTAATATTTAAAATATTTTTTAGCCAGGTGTGATGGTGCATGCCTTTAATCCTAGCACTTGGGAGGCAGAGGCAGGTGGATCTTTGTGAGTTCAAGTCCAGCCTGGTCTACATATTGAGTTCCAGGACAGCTGGAGCTACAGGGAGACCCTTTCTCAAAAAGACCAAAAAAATTTTAAAATATTTTTTAAAGATTTATTTTTGTATCTGCATATGTCTATAAATGTGTGTATGTGGGTATATTCCTGCGAGTGCAGGTACCTGTTCAGGCCAGAAGGGTGGTCCTCAGATCCCCTGGAGCTGGAGTTACAGGCAGTTGTTAGTCACCCAATGTGGGTGCTGGGAACT
This sequence comes from Rhizomys pruinosus, assembly GCA_009823505.1. Classification (NCBI taxonomy): domain Eukaryota; kingdom Metazoa; phylum Chordata; class Mammalia; order Rodentia; family Spalacidae; genus Rhizomys; species Rhizomys pruinosus. The sequence goes on from VZQC01004822.1 coordinate 3,122,894, forward strand.
GGGCTTAGGTACTCTGCAAGAGCAATATGTGCTCTTAACCACTGGGCCATCTCTCCAGCCTCCCAATTTTTAATTTTCTTCCATTACTGCTGCTTCTGTTAAGATTAGTTTCTCTATTTAAATTTGTCTGTCTTTTTTGTATTTCTTGCATATTAAAAGTTTTTTTATTAATACAATACTTTTATTGGTGTTTTGTGTATGTCATAAATCATTTTTCTGTCCAATTTAGACACACACATCCTTTTTTCCATGTCCCCTAGCCCACCCCAGTTCATGCATTCTGCCATACATGTCTTGCATCTTTTTCTCAGTCTTTTTAAAGTTAGATTTGTCTATTTTGTTTGGTTTCCTTTCAGTGTTTGGTAATCTTTGGGTGAAAGTTATTTTTTTTGTGTGCATAAAGGACTACATTTATTAGCACAGTGTCTGGCATGGGTAAGCTGTGAGGTAAAATAGACTATTTTATCTAAGAAGGCAACATATTAAATGGGAAGCCTGGCATTAGGCTCTGTGTTGAAAGCAAACTCTATTGACAGGTGGCTTTTTCTTTCTAGAACATGAATAGGCTTAGGGCACCATAGCTGCCACACAAGTCAAAGGTCCACAGATAGAGCAAGAAAAGGAGATGCATAGCCCTGATTTCTAAGGCTGGACTTCTACTTGTATATTCTAGCTGCCTTTGCTTAGCCACTTTTGCCTGTATATGCTTGGGGACTCTGAGCTTGCTTAAGGGTTGAGATCCTCAGCTTTATCACATCTTTTTTCTAAGTTTTGGGCTGTTTACTATGCTACTGCTTATCTAATAATGTAATGCAATCTGACTTCTGTCTGCAAGGATTTCATCAAACTCTAGTCTGTAAGGTCACTCTCTTTTTCTCTTCCTGCAGTTCTCTGTCATCCAATTTGTGCCAAGCATTTGTTTGTTTCCATGTGGGTCTTGCCATTTCCATAGGAATGTAGAGTGGGCCGGAGGCAAATGAAGTTCTCTTCATCATCTTGGACTAAGGAAACTCCATAGCTGCCTTAGTATTGCTCGAAAGGGTTATCTGAACTTAACAAAAACTCATCTGGCTGTTCACAAATAGATAAACATCACTGCAAATAGGTGAATTCCCATACAAGTTCCCCAGACCTTGCTAATTATTCTTCATGGATCAAGTAGGATTTAATAGTGTTAAAGGCTTTGGATGATTCTAAATTGTTCCCTGAGCCTCTTGGCAGTGTCTTGTGTGCATGGAAGAGCATGATCATAAAACAGAGTAGCTATAGAGATGAAGGCAGGAGAACAATTCAAGTAAAAGCAGTTGAACGGGCTTCAACTTTACTTTGAGGCATTACATATTTTTTTGTTAGTTGGGATTGACCGCCCCTACCTTTGATTTGGCAGGAAAATAATTGATGTCATTATGGAGCCAAGAATGATAACATGTGAGGATCTGTGGAGAATTGGCAGGACCCCAGATCACTGGGAAAAGGCCAGTGGAGAACCTATCTTTCAAAGGCAATAAAAAGTGGTTTGAGAATGAATGACCTTTATGTAGAGAAGAAGCAGTGTACATGGATGACCTGAGCCCAGGTAAGCTTTAGACAACCTGTGCATCCACTGGAGTGAGAAGTAGGGGAAGCTGCATGTCTTCAGAACACCAAGCATCAATACAGAACTTTTTAATGCTAAAAATACAGAATTGGATTTTTGCGTATTATTACCATTTACAAGGTTTTTAATCCACATCTTAAGAATGCAGGTAAATGAAGCCATTTGGAGTTGCCCACACTTGTTCTTCACATTTGTTGATGTATGCGTTGTTATCTAGGTGTATGAAACAACGTAAAAGAACATTAAGCTGAAAAAAAATGTTTAGAATCATTATTCAGATGTCAAGTCCTCTTTCAACTACATGAAAGATACATTTTAAGGTTTTGCCTATGTGATAAATGGGGTGGTGGCTGGCTTACTCTAGAATTTAAGATGAAATGAACAGAGATTTCAATAGATTAAATCATTTGTGCTCATATTAGGTGCTTTAATTAAGAAGGAACAAAGAATCCTCATAGATTTGAAGTGGCGGGACTCTTAGACAATGGTGGTGTTGAGGAGAGGAGAGGGCCCTCACTACCCCAGTCACTATTCACTGAGTCTGCAACTGTATCTGCCTCTTATATCTAGTGTTTCCACTGTGGGGATCAACTTCTTTCCTGTCTTTAGAGTACAAATCCTCCATTCATCCTTCAAGGATAAACCCTTGGGAAACTCTTCTTGCCTTGAATTTAGAGTTAATTTCTTCATCTTTTGTATTCACTCAGTATTTTGTGCATTCAGACACAACTAACATTTGTTGGGTATCTGTTACCTTCCAGATAACTCACCATGATGTAACAGCTATGTCAGAGGAGGACCACTCAATATAATTATTCTTATTTACCTAATTGAGGAAGATGAGTTTTGAGAAAGCAGCATGAATTGTTCAAGGTTTTACAATTAGCAAGTATGAAATTAGACTTAAATCATATATTTGTTTACAGTTTTTCTCCAACACTGAACTTTAAACTCTTCATGGGCAGAAAAAAAATACCTTACTTATCTCTCAGTCCTACCAGCTGCATAGTGCCTGGCACATGGTCAAAACCTACTTGTTGAACAAATAAATTAATGAATAAACAATGTAGTACAGTCACATTAAAGGCAAGCTGTATTTAAGTATATGTAATTTACTTGTGTCATCTCTTAAGAGCTGGTATTCAGTACATATTCATTAGCACCCCCACTCCATGTTTGACTCCAATTTTAGCTTATGCAGCAACATTATGAAGAACGATGGAGAAAACATGGGCCATAGAAACAGTTAAAGGAATGAGGTGTGCTTCAGGTAGAGGCACCATGCTGATGGGTTGGTTCTAAAGCTCCATATAATGTTAATAATCAGGCCACTCTTTTGTTAGTTATTTATTTTTGTTTAATGTGTGCGATACTTCATCAGTCATTTATGGATGGACATAGCTGCTAACTTCAAGTTCAGAATTTCAGCCTAAGACAAGGCATACATGCTCAGAGTGACAACACAGGTAATTAAATGTCAGTGGCTAGCAATGACGGAATACTATGTAAAGGGTTGCAGTGTGAGTGAGGCCTTAGATAGGGCCTGTTAGATGCAGAAGCTTAGTGTTTGTTGAATGTTGGATAGTATTTCGAAGTTGACATCTAGGGGGGAAGTCTATTGACTCTTACATATATTCATTCACTTAATAGGTACTTGGTTACATAATAGATATTGGATGCTCTTCTGGACTTAGAGATATTGGCCATTATACCAGGTACAGCTCTGTCTTCAAATATATGCACAGCATGTTAGATTCTTAAAGATTGAATCTCAGGATTAGAAAAGATCTTTAAAGGTCATATGGTCCATTTTATCTCCAATTCTAACTTTAGAATAGTGGTTACTACCTGATGGTTAATGTAAATGCTGGGTTTCAGGAATATATTCTTCACTCCAGTTTTAGAAAATTCACCAAAACAGTAATAGGAGAAAAATCACCAAAATGTCCTTGGTCCTCTATTGCCTGTTTCCAGCTCTGTGGCAGCCACATAGATGAAGAATTAAAGCCACAAAGGGATCAGCTTTATATGATGTCTATGGACAATATCAGTCCAGATACTTTCATCATTTGTACTACACCCTAACTAGGATACAGGTAAGTAGTTGTGCAGAGAATTGACTGCTTCATCAAGAGACTGTGATAAATATTGCACAACATTCGTGATAACTCAGGATGAGTATAGGAGAGTTACAAGAATATTCACCAGATACCCAGCAAGAATGCCTCTAGATTAGGCATCCCCTGATCCATAAGAGGTTGTAAAGCTGGACGTGAGGAGGTATTTCAGTACCAGGATAACTTTCCCAAACACATTCTATTCAAAACCAAAAAACTTTGGAGAGGGTTAGGGGTTCAGGGAGAGAATGGGATAAAAAGCTTTCATTGGGTTCCTGGGATTGTAGCTCATTCATAAAGCATTTGCCTAACATGTGTGAGGCCTTGGATTCAGTCTCTAACCCTGGGAAAATAAAAGAAAACAGAAACAAAAAAATTGTCTGATTCTTTAGGCTCAGTCAGAGAGTGACTGCTGAGTACATTAGTGACTTGCTCATCACTGTGACTAAATACCTAATACAGCATCTCAAGGGAGGAGGTGTTTATCGTGGCTTACAGTTTGAGGCAGTGCAGTCCATCACAGTGGGGAGGGCTTGAGACACCTGGCCAGCATAGCATGTGCAGGCAGGAAGCAGAGACTAATAAATGCTGCTGTTCATTCCACTGTCACATTTTTATGTAGTCTGGAACCCCAGCTCCTGGCACGGTGCTACCCACAACTAGGATGGGTCTTCCTACCTCAGTTAACTTAATCTAGATCATCTCCCAGAGATGCCCAGATGCCTATCTTTTTGGTAATTACAGACCTTGTCAAGTTGGCAATCAGTATTAACTATCACACCTAGCTTGTGAGGGCCTAGCACTGCAAGGTAAAAACCATTTTCTTCCTTCATTCATATGCTTGCAATCTAGTGTTTTTGCAGATTAAGGTAGGAAATGCAATGTTAAAGCCAGGTCTGGTGGCACCCTTGGTAGACTGAGACAAGAAGATCATAAGTTCAGGACCAACCGAGGCTACACTGTGGGCTCCAGTCTCTCAATCTTATATATATATATATATATATATAAATAGTTTCTATTGAATATATAGTATATGTACTATATATTAATATACATGTATACACATAATATATAATACATATAATATAATACTATATTACATATGTATTATATATCACATAGACATGAATATTCTATATATATATGATTCTTATTCTGAGACAAACAATTAAGCTGTAAATTTATTTGGAGGTTAGAGTTCTCAATGTCCTAAGAAAGAATACTCACCATCAACATTTATAAAAGGAAAAAAGAGAGAGTCTAGGATGCCTAAAACAAGACATATCTACCAAAAATTATTTTGTAGAAATAAATGTTTGCTTCTAGATGGAAACCTTGCCACATTTCACATAGTGCAATACATCTTTAAAACAACAAAATACCTGACAATTGACAAATGATTAGGATACTGAAATTTTCATCTAGGGGAACTCTTCAATGGGAAGGATGAATATATGAAGATCATGGGAACAACCGTACTGGCTTATTCTGAGGAAACTGTTCAGGTAAAACAGAAAAAGCCTGGGAAGGTGAGTATCATTTCTTAAAATTAAAAATTTTAAATTAATAAATTCTTATGTGTATGAGAGCTTTGCCTGAATGTAAGTGTATCCATGCATTCAATGCCCACAGAGGCCAGAAGAGGGTGTCAGGTCCCCTGGAACTAGAGTTATGGACCATTGTCAGCTACCATGTGGGTGCTGGGAATTGAAACGGATCCTATGCAAGAGCAGCCAGAACCATCTCTCTAGCCTGGGATCATTTCTCTCACTTTGTTGTGGACTCAAACAGCAATTCATCCAGTTTTTCTCTTTCTATTCCATGGTCATTTCCTCTGGTTTCCACCAAAAGCCCTGGTTCCTAGAGCAGCCCCCAGCCCAGTCCTCCCTTCCCAACAGCCCATCCTGAAGATGTTCCTTTTCTTCACTCCAGCTTCCAGAAAACAAAAGCTCATTGCTTATGCTGCAATTTTGATAACCTAACTGGCAGAACAGTTATTCAAATTTTAAGCTTCTGAATGCAGCAAGATCAACCTGGCCTATCCACATAAATAATTTTGACACGATAAGTACGGAGAGCGATGATAACCGATAAGTGAAGCAATTACCTTGCTTTTTTGGATTATATTAAATGAAGATTCTGATAGAGTAATGAAAAGAGACAAAGCAGACAAAAAGTCTGCTGCAGAGCTTTTGGGCAGTGTTATCTCTATTATAGCATATTGAAATAGAGAAGCTATCACCAATCATGCGTTTCTATGTAACTTCTGGCTTCTAACAGTGAACAATGAATAAATTGTCACAAGACAGTAACTGATAAATTGGGATTGGCAGTGCTTTTTAAAAAGCATAAATAAACTTACTAGTCACCTTTTTCTTGTGTAAAGTGGCTTCTAGGGGGTTCAGGGAGCAGGTGGGTAGGCGGAATCCATTACAGTAATGCTTTCTCTCTTCCTTACTTCTACCCCAGTTTGTTCCTGGTGATGTTCTTCAGTGATTGGTTTTAGAGAATTAAGACCTTGTTCTGCCATTGTCATCTAAATGTCACCAATTGTGACTTGGCATGGGGTTTGAATGTCTGTCTAGAATTCACAGTATCAAGTTCCTTTAAAAAGTTTGCTTTTGGTAAAGCAAATATCCAAACCCCAAGATTTGAGTTTTCTTCATGCGTCTAATACCCACCTGTTTTAGTTTGCTCTTTTACTGCCATGATAAATCGTGTTGGCCAAAAATAACTTGAGAGCTGGGCGTGGTGGTGCACGCCTTTAATCCTAGCACTTGGGAGGCAGAGGCAGACGGATCTTTGTGAGTTCAAGGCCAGCCTGGTCTACAGAGTTTGTTCCAAGACAGCTGGGGCTACAGGGAGACCCTGTCTCGAAAAAGACCAAAAAATAAAAATAAAAAAAATAACTTGGGAAAGAAAGGGTTTAATTTCATCTTACAACTCTTAAGTCACAGTCCAACAAAGAAAGAAGTCAGGGCAGATATAATTCAATAGAGGAAGTTCCTCAGTAGAGGTTTCCTTTTCCTAGGTGTGTCACATTGACAATGGAAGCTATCTGGCACACTACCTAAGAAAGGAAGTGTATGAATGCATACATGGAATACACTGATTGAAAGGATTCAGTGTCTCCATTTACATCTGATTCAGTTTGTCTTGACTTCTTGTAAAGGCTAGAGACAAAAAAAAATAATTTTGGTGAGCTAAAGTATAGCAGGTTCCAAAGACTTGGGGTCCCAGCACAATGAAAGTTTGAAACAAACAGGTGAGCTGGTCAATGAGCCCAGACAACCCCCTTTCTCTGCCTCTCAAATGCTGGGATTACAAACATGCCACCACACTGGACTTTTTATGTGAATTTTGCAGATTGACTTCAGATCCTCAAGCTTTCCGGGCAGGTACTTTAAGGACTGAGCCATCTCCTCAGATGCCTGGAAAGTTCCTTGAAATCCACAAATTTCTTAACAATGGTTCGATTCTGTATTTGTAGACGGTTTGGAACCAGTATGCTCCTTGGAGGAAGCACTGCTACCATCACGGATCTCAAATTATAGAAGGAAGTGAGGAAGCAAATGAAGTTTACTCATTTGAATTATTCTTAGGAAGTATCCCAACAGAGCCCATTCACCCAGCAGGCTTGAAGGCTTAGGGATGACTGGTTTGTTTACTAATTTATTTTACGGATGTTTTGTTTCAGGAAAACATAGAGTTGAGGCATGAATAACATTCCATTCTTTTCAGAATTCCAGTACTGACTGCCAAACAGTTGTATTACCGCCATGGGGCAGGGGAGGGGCCTGAAATGTTCAGGTAGGCAGAGTTCAAGATTTAGGATTACTGTTTACTGAAGCTTTAAACTAGCTGTACCCTAGAAGAGTGTGTCATCTATGAAATGGGAGTAATGGGGCTTAAAAGAACACATGGTACCCAAAGTTCCTGGAAAATATTAGGTACAGTGCAAATGTTAGTACCCAACTGACTGGTGCAGAGTGCACATCAACGTTCAAAGGCAAGGTTGCCAGCACCGCCGTGCCTTGATCAACAAGGCTGGAGTTTTAGATCAGTTGAGTGCTAATGGCAGGGTGGGCCAATGTAGTCCATGAACATGGAAACAAGCATCATTATTAGTTTTCTGATCCTGAAAACAGGATTGTTTATCTCTCCTCTCATTAAAAGCAAAAAAGCAAACCATTCGCATGACCGCTTTTTAAAATGAAAGGGCCAATAAAGTTATTAAAAGCAAATCACATATGATTAAATTATTATCATTACAAGGTTTAAAATAACATTTGTTCTGTGTATCAAGCTCCAGCCTTACTGCATTGGTGAAGAATTTTCCTTTAAAGATCAGAAAAACAACAACATGGAAACGAAGCCCAGTGCCCACACCAAAGATGGGATTCTTGATTGTTTTTGCATGAGTTATTTTATAACAGCTCACAGTGCCAGTTCTCAAGCCTCCAGACAGCCAGTTGTACGAGTTAACAGCAGTTATGCTGAGAGAAACCCAGGATGCAGTGGAAGGAGGTGGAAAGGAGATGCTGACATTGTTAATCTGAATGCAAAGTTTGCTTTTACATTCGCTTGGGAGTTGTTTCACTTTTTGTACATAGATAGCAAACTGATTTTGTTAAGTTATCCATCCTGGTCTTCTTTTTTTAAAAATTTATTTATTATTTTTTATGTGTATGAGTATACTGTCTGCATGTAGGTTTGTGCACCCATGTTGTGCAATGCAGCGGAGGTCAGAAGAGGGCATCAGATTCCCCTGGAACTGGAGTTAAAGACAGTTCTTAGCCACCATGTGGGTGTTGGGAATCAAACCCAGGTACTCTGCAAGAGCAGTTGGCGCTCCCAACCGCTAAGCCATCTCTCCAGCCTCCATCCTGGTCTTCTTAAATGTATTGTTTCTTCCTATAATAAAAATAGTGTTTGTTATTATTTGAAATAAAAGCAAAGGTTATTTATTAGTTTTTAGCAGCACCACTCCCAACCTTACCTGCCTCCCTCCCAATTTGTGAAGTCAGCAACTGTCAAGTATATCTGTCAATGATTGGTCATGACCAGAGAGGTAGACATCAGAGCTACTCCAAGCACAGCCCAATTGCCATGATTGGTCAAAAGGAGAAACCAAGAGTTCTGTCGCCCCAAGCAGTTGCCTTAAACACATTATACAGATCACCACAGTGTTCCACACCTCTTCCCAACTCTTTGGTACTCCCCAGCCCAGGAATAATGAAACAGTGCCTGTTTTGATGGGCAGGTACCTGTAGTGGTTGATTATTTGAAGGCTATTCATAGGTATTTAGCACTACACAATCAAGTACAAAGACTAAAGCTAGGTTTTAGCTTCTGGAAGTGTGTTTGTAGGCTTAAAAAAAGTCAAGACGTATACACTGGGATTGAAGAAACAGGCAAATTTAGGGACACCGACTCCTTTTAATCTGAATGTTCTATTTATAATTTTATGGGCTGCTCTGGGTATATCTGATAAGGATTCATACACTTACCATTTTGAATAGGTATTACACATATGGAGAGAACTCAAATCTTGAGATTTGGGCATCCACCAATAAAGATCTTTGAAATAGTAAACATGTTGCAAACACCTTATGATATACTTTTGACAACTAACACTAAAAATACTGTGGGAGATACAAAAGACTGGAGTTTTATCTTACCTACAGTTCAGAAGAGCACCATATCTTTCCAAGATCTGAGAAAAACTGTACTGGACTTTCTTATGGTTTTGCCTATAAAAGTGTCCATAACCCTAACATTCTCTCAAAATAGTGTGTTCACCATGGTAGACTGTTTACAGAAAACACTGTGACTGCCCGTGGCTTTTGCCACATAAGCTTGTAGCTCCTTCCAACAGACTCTCATTTCTTTACTCCTAGAGTCTGGATGGACCTTCCAACTCATTTTGGCCAGTAGAACATGACTAGCCTCCAAGAAGGAACAAGTATGTGCTGGAAATTTGATCATGAGAGACACATGAAGATTTGTGATTTGGTGATCTTTAACTCCCCAGCTAACAGGCCACATGAGGGACTGGACCCTAAGTTTTCAGTGCCAAAGTTCACTGGTGCCAAAACCAGCTGTGGATACCTTAAGAAAGATGAATAATTCACAGTGTTTCCACTATAAATACTGTTTTTTAATTAGCAGTAGGTACAATGTTTAGCCAGTTCACCAGCTGAACTCAAATGAATGAGCACATTATGCTAAGATGTGCTAGATCAGCTAGCTGGTCAGTTACTCAAAAACTCACAGATAAAGAAGTACTTATTTGGAGACACTGAGTTTTGGTGAGATTTGTTATAAGAAATAGGTAATTTACGCGCTGGGGTATAGTTTTAGCTTTGTAGAATGTTTTTATTTTTTAGCATGCATCAAGCCCTGGATTTGATCTACAACACTGTGTAATCCCACCTGTAATTCTAGTACTGAGGAGCAAAGCTAGGAAAATGAGGAATTCAGTATTATTCTTGACTATATAGCAAGTTCAAAGCCACCCAGGGGAGGGGGGAGAGAAGAAAAGATATAATTGGTTTACAATAATTTTTTTTAAGGAAAAGGTCTTTTTTCTTGTCCTTTCACCTTAACACATAAAAGGTTGTACATTGTACATACTGCTAATTAAAAAACAGTATTTATACTGGAAACACTGTGAATTATTTATCTTTCTTTATCTTTCTTAAGTTATCCACAGCCAGTTTTGGCACTGGTAAAAATTATGAACTCACTGAATGGTAGAGCTGCAAGTGACCTGCTGTTCATCTTATCAATATTCGCAAATTTCTTGAAAACAGAAATGGAGTCAGGAGAATTAGTATAATTTATGCAAGGTCCCCCAGGCAGGAACAAAGAGTAGACTGAAGAATAACGTATTTTGCTATGGTGCCCAGTGAGGACTGTGGGTTTCTACCAGCTACAGCACATACCTCACCTCTGACCAAGCTTTGATCACTAAAGTCTTTCATTTATTTTCTGTTTTTTAAAGGTACAGTTGGCACAAAATGTTCATAAACATAGTCAAACTTAATGAGGAATGCTATAAGCATCCAAGAACAAGGTTATCTAATTGCTTCAATTACTAAGAAATACAGCATGTGTACTTTCTCCTGCCCCATTTATAATGATTTTGGACCATCACTGCAGACTATTCTGTTGCCAAGAGCTCCCCAACAGACCGCTAGATACGTGCACACCAACACCCCCTCATCATGAAGCTTATTAGTCTTACACAACACCAACTGGTTGAATGATTATAAAAGTCTTACTTGGAGTGTATGATCATTCCCAAGACTTATTTGCTAGAGGAATTGTATTTGCAGGATCACATGATTTGTGGATGACCAAAATCAAACAGAGCAAGGCTCAGGAGCTCTGCAGCAAAGCTGTTTCACAAAGAAAATAAACAACTTTATCTGAAAAATATATGCTCAGTACCAATGCCTTTGTATTTTGCTTAATAGAAGATAATGTAAAATTTCCTTGCTGAGTAGATTAGAGAGGCATGGACTGAGGAGGAAAATGATGAGAGACACAGTGGAAATGTCTGAATTTTGAAATATTGTTTTCCTAGTGCCAGTCAATAGTTAAGAAGCTGATACATGTTCCAGTGCAGATTTATAATAGTCAACAGCTACGAAGGAAAAAGCATTTGGTATTGATCATCTTGTAATCAGAAATCAAACTGAACTTGATCTCGTGACAAAGAAAAATTAACTATTTTGCTAATTACTATAATTATCTCTCTTACATTTATTTTGACAGCTGTGTCAGTGGTGGAAAACAACCTCCTTAAGTTGCCTTTTGCCTTTTATGAATTCCAAATTTATACAATTTTGACAAATTATTTTATTCTGTCCTTTCCACTTGCTTTGGAGGAGAGAGAGACACACACAGTGAGAGAAAGAGAGAGAGAGAGGAGAGAGAGAGAGAGAGAGAGAGAGAGACAGAGAGAGAGATTATAGGAAAGATGATGTGAAGAGAGTCACGGGGCTGTGGTGTCTAATATCTGATAAAATAGACTTCAAATTACAATTAATCATAAGAGATAAAGAGGGTCACCTCATTCTAACCAAAGTAACAACTGACCAAGAAGATATTGCAATCATGAACATATATGCAGCAAACTCTGGTGCACTCAATTACACAAAAACAACACTATAGGACTGTAAAACACAGATGAACCCCAACTCAGGTGACTTCAGTACCCCATTATTTCCAATAGACAGGTCAACTGGACAAAGAATAAACAGAGACTTCTGTATTAAATGACATCTTACATCAGATGAATGTAACAGAAACCTACAGAATATTCTACCCAAACAGCAAAGAATACACTTTCTTATTTATTTATTTATTTATTTAGATTTATTTTAGTATGTGTATGAATGTACTGTCTACATGTAGGTTTGTGCACCCATGTCGTGCAATGCCACGGAGGTCAGAAGAGGGCGTTGGACTCCCCTGGAACTGGAGTTAAAGACGGTTTTCAGCCGCCATGTGGGTGCTGGGTATGGAACCCAGGTCCTCTGCAAGAGCAGTCTGCGCTCTTAACTGCTAGACCATCTCTCCAGCCCCAGAATACACTTTCTAGTCAGCAGCTACATATTGGGGCACAAAAATAAACCTCAACAAATACAAAATATTGAAATAATTCCATGGATCCTATCAGACCACAATGCAATAACGCTCATAATCAACAGTAAAAGAAGCTCTCATGACTACAGGAATACATGGAGATTAAACAACACACTCCTGAATGATGAATGGGTCAAAGAAGAAATTAAGAAAGAAATAAAAGTGTTCCTGAAACTAAATTAAAATGGTAATGCAGCACAACACAACTTTTGGGACACTTTAACACAGTCCTGTGAGAGATGTTTATAGCTCTAAGTGCCTATATTTTAAAAAAAGACCAGAAAGAACACTTACAAATGACTTAACACTGCAAATTCAAGACTCTGGAAAGGCAAGAACAAACCAAACCCAAACCAAAAAAAAAAGAAAAGAAAAAAAGCTGGGCATGGTGGCACATGCCTTTAATCCTAGCACTCGGGAGGCAGAGGCAGGCAGATCTTTGTGAGTTCAAGGCCAGCCTGGTCTACAGAGTGAGTTCCAGGACAGCTGGGGCTACAGGGAGACCCTGTCTTGAAAAGACCAAAAAAAAAAAAAAAATTACAATAGAATTTAATAAAATAGAAACAAACGAACAAAAAACCCAATAGAAAGAATCAATGAGTCTAAGAGTTAGTTCTTTGGAAAGATGAACAAGATAGACCTTTAGCCCAGTCATGCAAAATGAAGAGCAAATCCAAATTTACAAAATCTGAGATGAAAAGGAAACATCATAACAGACACCAAAAGTCCTGAACACTGTGAGGGGACACTTCAAAAATATATACTCTATTAAACTTGAAAATCTAAAAGAAAAAGTGAAATTATAAATTGATGGAAACCACCAAAATCAAACTAAGAAGAGATCAACAGTTGAAACAGAACCATAACAAATAAGGAAATTGAAACAGCAATATAAAATCTTTCAAAAAAAAAAAAAAAAAAAAAAAAACCTAGGCTGAGATGGATTCACAGCAGAATTCTCCAGACATTTAAACAAGATCTACAACCAATACATCTTAAATTATTCAAAATGATAGAAACAGAGGGAGAACTCCCAAACTTCTTCTATGAATCCAGTATCACTCTAATACCCAATCCAGTTAAAGATGTAACAGAAAAGGAAACTACAGATCCATATGCTTAATGAACATAGATGCAAATGATTCTGAACAAACTCGAAGATCATCCACTATGATCAAGTTAGCTTTATTCCAGAGATGTAGAGATGGTCCAATAGATACAAGTCAATAAATGTCATAGGTCATGTAAATGGACTCAAAGACAAAAGAACACATGGTTATCTCAACAGATGAAGAAAAGACCTTTAACAAGATCCAACATGCATTCATGTTAAAAGTACTAGAGGGAATTGGACTGGAGGGAACATACCTTAACATAATTGAAGCTATATACAATAAACCCACAGCCAACATCATTCTAAATGGAGAAAAACCTGGAAGAATTCCCATTAAAATCAGAAGCCAGATGAGGCTGTCCACTATCTCCACTCTTTTTCAATATAGTGCTTGAAACTCTTGCTAGAGCAATAAAACAAGAGAAGGAAATTAAAGGGACACTAATTGGAAAAGAGGAGGTCAAATGATCACTATTTGCACACACTATAATACTAGATCTTCAACTGTCAAAGGATGACATTACATTCTTATTCTCCAAACTGATCAAAGATATCAATATGAAATCTGAAACTTTGAAACTGCTAGAATAACACAGAGACAGTACCATACAAGGCATAGGCATGGGAAAGGACTTTCTAAATCAGGCATCAGTTGCTCAGGCATTAACGTCAACAATCAACAAGTGGGACCTCAGTAAACTGCAAAGCTTCTGTACAGCAAAAGAAACAACCAAGGAAGTGAAGTAAAAACTCACTGAATGAGAGAAAATCTTCTCTTGCTACACAACCAACACAGGATTAAAACATAGAATATAACAACAGGATGCAGGAAAACGGAAAGGAGGCATGGAGGTAAAAGGAAAGAAAGAGCCCAAGTGAGGGGAATAGTAGGAAAACCATGTTACCAAGGGTTCATCTGAGACAGGAGAAAGAAAAGACAGACAAGGAACCATGGGGGCGGGGTAAGGGGGAGAAGTAACCCAAGAGATGGGGAATAATAAGAGACAGGCATTGTCAAGGGGAAAATCGTGGCACTTAAACTGGGGAGGGAGATTAATCAGTGAGAGAGAGGAGAGGAGAGATAATAAAGCTTAGGTGGGTGCAAGTAAATCAGAGGGAAATGATTAACTAAAAACCCTCCTGAAAAATACACATACAATATCTGAACATAAGTGCATGTGTATACCTGCAGGCTATATAACAAAGAACATAGTGCCAAACAGGAGAAACCTCCCTTCAAGTTATTGGTCAGAATAGTCCAAGAAACTCTTGAAATAGCACAGGCTATTGCTACAGCCCTTAATTACCTCCCAGAACTTCAAGGTAGGATCCTATTGCTGAAGAAAGGGCAAACTTTAGACACAAGACTTGGAGCAATGGAACTGGAATTAACCTGGAAGCCCCTTACCACAGACTAGCTCTCGATTTTAAAAGATACTATGCAAGCTACTAAGACAGAAAAGCAATCAGTAGTCCAAAGCCCCAAAGTCTCATAAGTATCTCTACTGGTGCATTAGTGGCACGTTTATCTAGGGGGTAATCAACAACATCTAATTGGACTTAAGGCCATGTCAATGGGAAGGAACTCATGGGTGGCATTGTAAATATAGCCAAATACACGTGGGTAGAGAGGTCATAGATCAGAGAGAAAATCCTATTTCTGTCATATCTCTAGAGATATTAAATTTCTTTTTCCTTTTTTTGTGGCTTATTTATTTATCTTTATTTTATGTGTGTAAGTGTATATGTGTCATGTAGTGCCCAAGGAGGACAGAAGAGGGTGTCATGTCCCCTGGAACTGAAGTTATAGATGGTTGTTAGCTACCATGTGTATCCTGGTATTTAAGCCCTCGTCTTCTGCAAGAACAGTCAATACTTTTAATCACTGAGCCATCTCTCCATCCCCAAATGAAATTTCCTACCATGTGTTAAATATGAATCCTTATTTACAAATAAGTATATCGTACACTCATCAAAGCAGCTTATTTTGGAACAGATGGGGGGTATTACAGAGTTCCACAACTGGTTATACACAGAGAATATATGTCTGAGAGATGCCCAGCCCAAATTGACACATCTAGTGGAACCTCTATACCTAAGGCTCATGGCACATAGCAAAATAGGGGGTAGAGAGAATACTAACACATCCCTCAAGTCTCACCAGCAAAAGTTCCTCATACAACACAATGTGATGCACATAGAAGGACACAATGGCTAAGTTTTATAGAACAAGAGACTGCAGAGTGTGTCTCTGGATCGGAATCCTATATTAAACCTCATCCACCCATGAGGGAAGTAGGCAGCAGGCCCCAATCTTAGCTGAAGAACTATTGGCAACTGATTACTGTTAGGTGAGGGAGAGTAGATCTTCTCTAAGAGAGAGACTCTAGATAGGCTGACTAGATGGCAGTGGATGAACTTGCACTGAGGGACATATCAGTACAAATGCTTGATAGGATAAGAGTTAACTTATATTAGAATGCATAAAATCCAGTGGAGGGGCTATGGAGAGGTGCAGATGAGGGGGTCTAAATGTGATTAAGATCTTTATGAAATGCATATAAACTCATTAAAATTATTTGTATTTAAAAATAATTTTGTTTTTATTTTTATATTTTTTATGTGTATTGACTGCATGTATGTGAGTGCACCCATGTTGTGCAGTGCCCATGGACGTCAGAAGAGGGTGTTGAATTTCCCTGGAACTGGAGTTACAGTTACTAGGTACCATCTGGGTGCTGAGAACCCAACCCAGGTCCTTTGTAACAGTGTCCAGTGCTCTTAACCACTGAGCTTCCTCCCCAGCCCTTAAGGTATTGTTAAAGAAGATAAATTATATATAAAAAGATATATTGAGAATCACCTAATCAAAAACATAAAGAAGTCATTGGGATGAATTATGGGGTTCTCATCCAGGTTATTGCAAATATGACTTTTGGCTCTGGCCTACATTATTCTTGATATGACATCCTAGTTGAGACTTAAGAAAGTAGATGGTTCCAGTCAGTACCAACTTGATTTCCCCATGTCCGTGACCAATGTGTTTGGTGTCTTAAGCAACAGGATCTGACCATCGACCCTACCTTCTGGTGGGTGACCAAGAGCAATGGTGATAGCCTGTATTGCTTTGGGGGTCTCTGGAACATTGCTAACTAGCAATAGTGATAGCCGGTATTGCTTTGGGGATCTCCGGGACAATGCTAAATAGCAACAGTGATAGTCCGTGTTGCTTTGGGGGTCTCTGGGACAATGCTAACCAGCAATAGTGATAGCCTGTATTGCTTTGGGGGTCTCCGGGACAATGCTAACCAGCAATAGTGATAGCCTGTATTGCTTTGGGGGTCTCCAGGACAATGCTAACTAGCAATAATGATAGCCTGTATTGCTTTGGGGGTCTCCAGGACAATGCTAACTAGCAATTCAAGCGGAGCTCTTCCACATTTGGCACTGGGCTTTTTATTTGGCCACTTATGGATTCTGACATGAGCATAATCCCCTGGCCAATGAGAGACCCTGTCTCAAAGGCGGCAGGTGGGATTCCTGAGGATGACATCCAAGGTTGTCCTCTGGTCTCCACATCCACACATAAGCACATTTCTCCATTTTGGCACCTACGTACTCCTAAACATGGCCATACATGCACGCACGGCATACAAACACACTTAAAAATAAAGAAGAAACCAAATGAGCTTGGATAAGAGGAAGAGCCAATAGATCTGTCTGGACCAAAAGGAAGGATAGTATTTGCTAGCATGGACATTTTGGGCTCTTTAGCCATAGCTCTGAAGGGTTGGCTGCCTGCAGGATTTCCCTAAAGCCCAAGTGCTTCACTAAAATACTAATCCCCTGAAATAGCCTCGTTCTTCCCAACTACAGAAGCAGGTAGAGTAAATATCAAGCTTGGTTGCTCTTTTATCAGATAGAATCTAATGAAATTCTTGTGTGCATTCGCACTCATCAGTTGGATAGTTTGGGACCTACTATGTGCTGAACATGTTGGTAAGTTTTGCGTGGGGTACACTTTGTTTTTCTGCAGTCTCAGAATGGTAGCATACCTCAGAGGCAAGCACATAAACAGAAGATTCTAGAACATTAGTAAGAACATTTGATTTTATTCAGTTTATTTATTATAAATAACTACTATGTCTCACTTGCTATTCATAGCAGATCACCACATCATGGGAAAGTAACCTATACATTGTAGAGATTATCGGTACAAAGGAAATGATTTAAGCTTACAGGTGACACATATTGTCATTATGAATATAACAAGTGTACCTCATTTATATTGAGGGGTAGGGACCAAGGAGGTAAAAGCTTGCTTCAAGAGGTGACCTCTAGTATGAATTTTGATATTTATATGCCTTGATTTCTTTCCTTTCTAAAAATAACTTTATTTTTTTTATTTTGTGTGTATGCATGCATTGCCTGCATGCATATAAGTGCATCTGTGTTGTGCAAGACCAGCACAGTCAAAAGAGGGTGTCAGATACCTTGGAACTGGAGTTATGGATGGTTGTTATCTGCCATATGGCTGCTGGGAATTGAACCTGGGTTCTCTGAAAGAATAGCCAGTGCTCTTAACGGCAGAACCATCTCTAGAGTTCCTTGATTTCTTTTTTTGTGAATTAACATTTATTAGGAGAGATGGCTCAGCAATTAAGAGTACTGACTGTCTTTGCAGAGGACCTGGGTTCAATTCCCAGCACTCTAGTGGTGGTATAAAAAATATTTTAAATTTATTTTTATTGTATTTAGTGTGTATGTGTCTTGCCTGCATGCATGTAAGTGTGCCCATGCTGTGCAATGCTGATGGAGGTCAGAGGAAGGCATTGGAT
The DNA here is from genome assembly GCA_009823505.1 of Rhizomys pruinosus. NCBI lineage: Eukaryota > Metazoa > Chordata > Mammalia > Rodentia > Spalacidae > Rhizomys > Rhizomys pruinosus. The sequence goes on from VZQC01004822.1 coordinate 3,141,215, forward strand.
CCCCTGAAACTGGAGGTACAGGCTGTTGTTAGCTGCCATGTGCTGGGGACTGGACCCCTCTTCAAGAGCAGCCAGTGCTCTTAATCACTGAGCCATCTTTCCAGCCCTATGTCTTGATTTCTAAACTAGTACTACAAATGCAGAGAATGTTCAAGAAGGAGTAGCCCTGTGTCTTCTCTGTGGAACCCGGTCCTTACCGTGCTGCTCTATCCATGGGACATTAGGCTCTGTGGCCCCTCCCTCATAGTCTGTCGAGCCAATGGAATAGTTGGCGTATTCATGCTGGCAAGACAATAAGCTCATCGGCCTGTTCGGCTGGAGGTGCGATGTGGTTTGTACTGTTCCGTGGTCAGCTGGCTTTCACTTCTGTTATTATTACTGATGTTATCTGTTATGGATGCCTGAGTGGAAAAAAAAAGTTGTTTCCTCCCTAGTGGCTCAAGGAAAAGGAGAGTTTTACAAAGAAACTATAAATTCCCCAACACACAGAAAATGTGGTGAGGCTTCTTCTTCCTTGATAAATACACTAGCATTCTCATCTGCAAGCTTCTTGTTTTCTAAAGAAAAACTTTTCTTATTGTTGCCAAGTAGGTCTGCAATAGTTTGTGATACTGCACAAAAGACTGAAAAGGTAGGTAATTTTCACAGTTAAAATGAGACTTTAAAACTTCCCTGATTTTTTTAAAAGGTATCTTTCTTGCACATTTTCACGTTTTATACATTTTATATTTAATATACTCACGAAGGCAGTTCCGGCTTATCTATGAGGAACTAGGCTCTACCTCGGCTCAGACATTCCTAAATCCATCTATTTTAAGAATGTTAAAGTATCTCTTATCATTTCAGAATACAGAGTCAAAATCAGGGAGAGGAAAAGAAATATCATTCTTGGCCTTGGTCCTATCCTTAACAATGCGAGGTTGATACGGAAGCTCGGAGAAGGGCTCTGGGACGGGCATAGGTTTTATTTTAAAACTACTTACATTTGCTTGCCCCTCCTTCACGAACAAGCAAATGGTAGTTTTACGACAATCTTCCTCGACTAAGAACACATCTATTATGAAAAGAACACTTTCTTAGCTCTTACTGGGTCTCTTTTAATAGAAATAAAACCATATCTCACTTGTAGGATACTTGGCTTAGAAACTCTCTTGAACAGAGAGAAATTCAACAACAAATGAGCCTTCTTGTCTTCTGACTTCTCAGAAACTTGGCTACTCAGGGGTGTGTGTGTGTGTGTGTGTGTGTGTGTGTGTGTGTATGTGTGTGTGTGTGTGTGTGTGTGTGTGTTTGTGTAGGGTTACAGGAAAGGCTAAGTCTTGATTCTAGTGCCCAGCGAAACTGTGCTCAACAAACAAGATTTCCAGCCTCCTTCATCCCTGTGAAAAGTTCAAGAATTCTTTAGTCTGCTGTTTTTCCATTATGTTTGGGAGTTTCACTATTTCTAGAAATGACGAAAATGACCCCACCTTGAGATTGCAAAGACCATGGAGGCACTATTTGTCCAAACACATCACTCCATCATGAGGTTCCTGCTCTCCTTGCATAGCGGACATAGCGTAAAGATACAGCCCTTGCCCCGGTTCCCCTCATGTCAGGCCCAATGCTCCCCCGAGAACATGTCTTAAGAATTAACCCTAGCTGGGGGATGTTGATGGGTGCTTCTCTCTCTCCCATGCCTGCTTTTGTGGGTCCCCATTGCCGCATCCTGCAGGCTCTCCTGGTCTGTGGACCACTCTTGTAGGCAAAGCTGCATGTATTAATTAGCCTGATCATTTCTTTCATGTGCTTGCTTTTCTATTTCATTCCAGCACTTCCTTTACAGGCTCCTATTTTCTGTAAAGGTTTTCTTTCGTGAGATGTGAGAAAGTATCCTTTTCTCTCCCCTGTGTTTTGTGTCTCTTTAGCATCACCACGGGGCCATTTCAAACTATCATTTTGAAAGGTCAGTTGTTTGGTTCTATGGGCAGTTGTGCCAGACAATGGGTTAATGATACCCGAACAAGCCGTATTAAAATTACATCCTGTATGATCATAAACAACTCTTGAGTAAAAGGAGAAGTTAAATAAATGCCTTCTGAGAAACTAACACCAAAGATACTAGTTAAAATGGTAAAGTATATTAGCCAATTACATAAAATCCCTTTATATTGCCTTGCTTTATTTCAAACATGGCATGGGCTATTTTGTCGGTGAACTCAAGTGGAACAAAGAGCTACACAGAATGCAATTTGTGTCAGGAGCTGGACTACAGAAGGACAACTAATTCTAATTAGTACGAATTCCCCATAGGCCAGAGGGAGGCCAAGTGCAGGAACCAACTGCCTAATGCTGTTTCTATCTTGCAACAGGTGGGCCAAGGCCTTCTAAAGGTTGTCATGGCAATAGCTAATGGTAGACCTTTAGCCGGACACCCGTAATTAATTGCAGGCATGTCCAGCCTTTGAATGTGATATCTTTTAATACATTTCTGAAATAAAAGAAGACTGGCTCTTCTAATTGGTTAAAATTAAAACAGCAGAAGGCTTTGCCAAGAACTCCTGCAGTATAAAGCAAGTCGGACTTCAGCCTTTCAGACTTAGATTTGTTGCCCATTGCGACATGAGGGAGTAAGGAGAAAAGTATTTACTTCCGATAACACTAAAATTCTGTCCAGTGTAAGAGCAAAACAGTCACACAATGCACTCAGACCATGTGTGAGGCCCGTAAGAAGCATGCTTTCGGAGTGCTGACAAATGATCAGAAATGTTCATTGCATTTCCCACGCCTGAGTGTTAGAGCCTATTGGGCAGATACGTATGGTTAGCCATCTTCTGTGAAAGCCTATGGAAGAATTTGGACTTGAAATTGTTCTGTTGTACTTTTTGAATTGTAAGAAGAATAACCATGCCAGGAATAACAACTACGTTCAAGGAGTTATACAGTGGGCCATGCTTGGTGCTAAGTACTCTGCACACATTACTTTATTAAATTTTGTAACTTTAGTAGAACACAGGTACTATTACTGTTCTAGTTTTAATGAGTAAGAGAATTGAAGCTTAGGGAAGTTGACTTGCTCACTGTCTGCTAGAAAGTAAGGAGAATTAATGTTCCAGGGGGCTGGAGAGATGGCTTAGGATTTAAGAGTGCTGGCTATTCTTGCAAAAGACCCAGGTTTGATTTCCAGCACCCACGCGGTGGCGGCTAACAACCATCCATAACTCCAGTTCCAGGGGAATCCAATGCCCTCTTCTGAGTTCTGTGGGCATTACAGGACATGGGTGCACTTACACACATGTGGGCATAGCATCCATCCACATAAAATAAAAAATAATAAGTAAATTAAAAAAATAAAGAATTAACATTTGAAAGCAGGCTTAACCTGAGTCCTGAACAGCTAAAAGAGAAATCCACTAAAACAGTGGGTTGAATTATATCCTTTTGGGGTTGAAAACAGCCAATCGCCCTTTGTTTTCTTTTGTTATTGTTGTTATTATTATATTAATTTGTGGTACTTGATTACATCTAGGGCTTCATGAGTACTGGGTAAACACTGTACCATTGGCTCTAACCCCAGCAACCTTTTTTTTTTATTTTTTTTATTTTGAGATACAGTCTCCTTAATTTCCCAGGCTGATTTTAACCCAACTTTAGCCTAGAAAAACTTGGACTTGAAATCCCTCTCCTTTAGTTTCTCAAGGAGCTGAGATTACAGGCTTATGCTGGCAACCACTGTCAATACTCCCCTTTAAATTACTCAATCCAAAACACATTATGTTATCTTTGAACTTTTAGTTCTGAGTCTTAAACTATGTTCCTTAGCTATGGCCCATTTGTTGAAGTGATTTTTTAAAATGTACCTTTTATTAGATGCTTATATTTTCAATTACAGTATCTTTCCTTTCTTCCCTTTCTGCTCCACATATGGGTGATGATGTTGCTATTCATTGCCCTTAAGCTAATGGTATAAATGTAAATAAACAGGGAAGGATATGCTCACCTCCTCGCTGCAGGAGCCAAAGACATATTTGAAAATTTCCAGTCACTTCTCTATGTCTGATATTTTAAAACAGTCATGTTTTTGTGAAACAAAGTCAGATTCAATCCATTCTGAGAAATGGATGTTTTTAAAATGTGAGGGTCTAAGTAAAATACTGTTGAGTTATATATTTACTTGGATTAAATTGATTTGTGTGGAGTACAGCTTTTCCTGAGTGAACGATTTCTTTTGGGCTTCACTGAGTGAGACTAATACACACAGAAGTGTTTTTTTAAGAGAGCTCAGTTCTCTAGGTGGGTCCTCAGTTAGAAATACTCACTCTTGCTATTCTCCAAGTACCAGGCAACAGGAAGTATAAGAGGAAAAGTGAAGGCAAGGTGTCTTCAGCAATTCTGGTCCCTGGGAAAAGTCTTAGTACCAGCCGGGTGTGGTGGCTCACGCCTTTAATCCTAGCACTTGGGAGGCAGAGGCAGGCAGATCTTTGTGAGTTCAAGGCCAGCCTGGTCTACAGAGTGNTGAGTGAGACTAATACACACAGAAGTGTTTTTTTAAGAGAGCTCAGTTCTCTAGGTGGGTCCTCAGTTAGAAATACTCACTCTTGCTATTCTCCAAGTACCAGGCAACAGGAAGTATAAGAGGAAAAGTGAAGGCAAGGTGTCTTCAGCAATTCTGGTCCCTGGGAAAAGTCTTAGTACCAGCCGGGTGTGGTGGCTCACGCCTTTAATCCTAGCACTTGGGAGGCAGAGGCAGGCAGATCTTTGTGAGTTCAAGGCCAGCCTGGTCTACAGAGTGAGTTCCAGGACAGCCAGAGCTACAGGGAGACCCTGTCTCAAAAAGACAAAAAATAAGAAATAAAAGTCTTAGCACCATCTCTTTGACCATCTCATCATGAAATAGGAGTCTTTAACAGTCTTCCACACTGGGAACTGACCTGTCCTTGTATTCATGTATATGTATGTCCCTATATTCTTGCATGCTGTCTTTACCTACAGTGTTCAAAGTACCTACTTCCTAATGTTGCTATCGAAGTCAAACAAGAATAGGTATTCTAAAAAAATGGATGGTTCTACTTCCTTCTTTTTAACACATGGGGAATTCCTGGGCTATGGACCTCAGTAAGATAAAGATTGTAAAGACTTCAGAGTGTCACTGCATTAGCCACTGGCTCTGCATGGATTTACTTTTACCAAATGACTGGGTGGAAAACATTCTAGAGAACTGTGACCTCACCCACTCAGTGAGCAGAACCTGATTACTAATAAAATGCTTCTAACATCACCTCCCCAGATTTTTTAACTCGTATTGCTTGAGTGGCACTAGAGGCTAAAGCAGGGCTCCTTTTAATAACACATTTGCATAAGTTGATCTGAAAGATCCCCATGTGATTCCATGACTCCAGGGTTGGCCCATTATCTCAGAAAACCCTGGGGTGCTCATCCCAAAGAGATCAAAACTCAAGAATTAACTAGTCTTCATAAAATGAGAACATCTCTAGGAGCAGTAAAACAAATGATTATCATTTCTTTCTGGCTTTGGACTATGCCAAGCTAGAGAAAAACAGAGCTCTCGAACGTTGACAATCTGGTATATTGAAGTATGACCATTATTTTTTATTTTCCACATTTTTGGTCCAAAGACAGTTCTGAGTAATTGATTCCCATAATGAGCTATGGTTCGTTAGTCAATTTAATTTATAATTGAATTGGATGGATGTAACTCTGTGTAAAATTGTCTCTGAAGAATCTGTTTTGTTCGTCTGTTCAACTTCTGACAGGGATGGAAGAAAATCTAAATTATTCCCTCCTGCAACAGGGAAAAATTCAGAGTCTCAGCCTCCCTAGTGAAATTAAGAGAAAAAATATTTTTAATAGTTGCCATGCAAAAATATTATGGCTTTACTAAAATTTATACAAGCATGTCAATTAACACATTCATGGCAAGGACAGTGAATTCTGGAATCCAAGTAAATGCCTGAGGCAAAGACCTTTGCAGAGTCCCAGGAAGCTTTCTCATTATTAGAATGAATACCAGGTCTCCCGGCATTTATTATCATCAGTTATTGACGAAGATTATCCTATTGCTACATAAATACACTGCGAAAACAATAGCACTAATTCTGCAGGTGTTTTGCAATTATCACAACTTGTATTTTCTATACATTTTCAATAATGCTATAATTTGGGGAACAATTATTAAAATAACCATGTGGCATTTTCATTTTTTTCAGTTTTGAAAGACTGTCAGGAAAAATTTAACTTTAATTGTGAACAACAGGCTTTCGTTTTCTTGCTCCGAGATTTTTCTCTTATTCCTGAAGCCCTTCACATTTAAAACTTTTACAACCATCTTAGCACACACTCAAAACAAAGCCATAATTATGTAAAAAGAAATCTTTTACAGTTAATGCCATCTAAGACACTCACCAAGTGCCAAAATGCATAGGATTTTGGTAAAAGGCAATCTGTTCTTTGAGGATAATGCATGCAGACTACTCTTGTGTGAAACCTGCGGCAGGAATAGTATAGTGCCTCAGATCACACCTATGGAGCTGACTTTGATGCTATGCCCAGAAGTGGGTTACAGGCTGTGATTTGAATGAAGTTTAATCATTTTTAGAAGCGAAGGGCCTTTAGGGTACTCTTGTTCCATAAGACTTATTATATCTAAGAAAGATGAAGGCATAGGCTTTATTCTTCCTTGTTAACAATGGTAATACAGTAATGATCTCTAATGATGGACTGCGGTATGAAATCGACTGACTGGGAAGAATAGCTAGATGAAAACAGCTGTCATTTTAGAGTCAAACCTGTGGAGACAAAGAGATCATGGATTCCTGTCGTAGCCTCTGATGCAGAAGGCATTATATCACTCTATGGCCACTGCCATTTCTATGGGCTTTAATCTAATCCCTTGCAAATGTTAAAAAACATATGTATAAAACTTAGTGATAATGGTATGAATAAATGAGGTTTAAGTAAGGCAAGCCAAGATATAAAGTTCAAATGCTACCATCCTGTAGAGACAAGTCTTTTGCAACCTCTCTGCTCTTGCTTATACCTCGATACTCTCTTTCCTTGTCCTTTGCAAGATTTTAATAAGCTTTTTAAAATAAATTACTGGCAGCACCAAAAACTGATATTTTATTTGGAAAAACACTAGTCAAATGAGCCAGGCTCAAACTTCAGCTGCATGGTTCTAAACAAAAGAAGAACTGGCTTTATCATGTGAACAAAATCAGCCGAGATCCCTGAAATTCATAATTGTTACATTCCTCCTAGAGAATTTTTAGTGGGACTCATCTTTTATGTAAGTCAGCTATGTAAAATGGATTGGAAGGTGAGTCTAACAAAATATTCAAAGCTACATCAATCATTTGTACATAATACACAGTTCAGTGAGGGCTGACTCTGGAGCCCAGATAAGCAGTGTCACAGTAAGTTATGTTCTATGGCAGCAAATCAGTTGTGATCAATCACCTCCTAACCATCTGAAGTTACATTTTTACTCTAGTTCTCAAACTCTTTAGAGTGTACTTTGAAAACTATTGTTTGGATCTAAAGTAGTAGATTGGTACCTGTGATCAATAAGCATTTATTTCCCACTGAAAAGGACAATGGCCAGCGAGCTTCTCGAGACATTCTCATAGCAAAAACATGTTGGGTTGAATGGGAGATCAGTAATATGTCAAATTTCAGGAGAGGGGTGTCTTGAAAACCTCCTTGAAGAGGACTCTCAAGGAATGCCCTTTTTCTTCAAGGCAGCTGCTTCTTTGTTAGGCTTTCCAGTAAAATCTTTAAAGCCTTGTATATTGATGAGTCTTGTAGTTTCAATACAGAACCAATGAAAATGGAAAGCATTATTTATTGATGATTTGGCCTCGTGAAATTTTATAAGGTGTCTTGTTATTAAAACACATTATAAAGTGCATGTAAACCCTGCAGGTGATGATGATGATATTACTGCGGGAAATGTGGCCCCCTATTTTTGGGCCCATGGTGTGAGATCACTGGAGGGGTCCTGCTTACCCCTCATGACATCAGGGGAAGAAGGAAGATTTGGAAGCTAGTGACATGAAGCACTATTTTGTAAGTATTCACTAGTTTTCCCACTAATGTTTTTAACCTCTCACTAGAGGGGACCATAGCTTATATTTTATTGCATTCAAATTTGCTAGAACATTTTTTTGTTCTGAAAAAGCTATCAGGATAATATCTAATGGAGTTATTGTGCCACTGTCTTGTAGTTTTCTTTCAAAGTTCCCAACTTTTCATCTATTTAGGGGATTGACTTCTACGTCAGCAAAGGGTTAGCCTGTAAATAAGAAGTGGGCAACTTCCCAGCAATGGATGAGGCATAAAGCAGGGCTGTCAACTTCAGCATTTTACATATTGTTATTTTTTATTTTATGTGTGTGAGTGCCTGCATGTACACGAGTGTACCCATGTCATACAATGTCTTGGAGGTCAGAAGAAGGCATCAGCTTCCTCTAGAAGTAGAGTTGAGGATGGTTCTTAGCTGCCATGTGGGTGCTGGGAATCGAACCTGGGCCCTCTGCAAGAGCAATCAGTGCTCTTAGCCACTGGAACATCTCTCCAGCCCCCAAACAACTTCTGGTTTTGAGAGTATTGGGGAGACAGGGTGGAAAGGAGAGAGAAAAAGGAAAGTACTTGTTCCTTCTGAACCAGCATACTTAAAGCTCTTTTAATCGAACACTTTTCTAGATAAAAATTCCTTTCAGCATCTACCTAGCCACATTATTTTACAAATCTATATTTTGCACTAGTATATATATATATATATATATATATATATATATATATACATATATATATATATGTGTGTGTTATTATTAAGCATCTCCAGGGACAATATCTAAATCATAATTTATCATATATGATAACAAGTGGAGTCAGCCTTTAAATTCTTTCTTCATTATTTTTGGTTGAGCCATTGTCATATAAAATTATCTTGTTCTCATTGGAAATGGGGAGAGAAGACAGAGGGACAGAATATGAACAAAGTATTTTACTTGATGTATGATATCACAAGGAGGACCATCAGGTTACACAATTAATAAATGTTAATTAAAAGCTAACTTTAGTATGGCTACGGAAGAGTAGATCCTGTTATTTTACTGCAATACCTTCGGTCTGCATAGATTTTGAAATCTCTACTACTATCCATATGTATGTTTATAGCAATTCAAAAACACATGGTGTCTACTTCATGAATTATCATAACTAAAGTTACTTAATATCCCTTGAACCTATTTTACTGGTGCAGGGAACTTTCGGTAATAGTTTAGTGTGTGCTATCACTCCCTCTCCTGGGTGTAAGAATTTTCTCCCCACTCAAACATAGCTGGCATATGCATTAGGATGACAAGTGTCAATCCACAGAGCACACACTCCTGAAGTTTATTTTTTCCATAAATTGAAGTGAATATTCCATTATTTCTTCCTGCATAACAAAGTCTCATCTCGTACAGTCCATTTTGGAGACCTTTGTGCTAGAGTACTGGGAAAACATCCAGCTGTTCTCTGGAGAGTTTCACCTGACTGCACATCCTGAAGACTGCACTCTGTTCTTTCTCTCTTACAGTCAAGAGCATCACCTCTGTGTCCTGGCCCTTTCAGCAACACAGCACGGAGCAGTAGGAATTTATTCACTCACTTCGTCTAAAACTGTTTACTGAGAATGATCTGCAAACTTTAGCACTCAGCGTCTGTCCATATGGAACACATGGTGTAATGGAAAATCGTGGACAGGAGTGGATAAAAGGAGGGGATCTGTCCCTTGACAGCTGCAAGCACAGGTGGGCACAAAGGTGAAACAGGTCACCCAGGGGATGTCAGGCCAGGGAAAGCACCTTAGACGAAGCCATATTGGAGTTGAGAAATTCAAAGTAAATAAGACCAAACCCAAGATGAGAGAGATCACGTGTCCTATAAAGGTTAAATGATGTACTTGATGCCTGAGCATGGAGAACACAACAGAATGAGTAGTCAGACAGAAACCCAGAAAAGAGGCTGCATTAAAAAGGTCCTGCATGTGTTAGGTGTGTGTTAGGTTTTGAGTTTTACTCTAAGACCAATGGGAAGCCATCGAGGACATTTCAACCTGGGACCGACATGACATGGGCAATCCAGCATAGAAAGTATTTATGATAACGCCTGCTACGTGCTGAAGGATCAATATATTTAAGCTCTGATTAATAGTATTCTCAATAACAGTATCATCATCTGATTTTATTTATTATGACAATTACTATCAGATTGGATTGCTGGAGTAATCTTTCTAGTTGCAATTTGGAGAAGACTGAATGAGACAGAACACTTTTGCCTGAACTCTTTTTTTTCTGAATAATTCCTTCTTAGTTTCTCGTGCAGGCTCAGCTCATTAGTACCGTGATCCCTACACACTTATTTATTCTTGAAGTGAACTAAATAAGAAGAAGCCAGAGGTGACTGTGGGGGAAGCAGAAATGGCTAAAATTTGGAGAAGCATTGCTGAAGAGCTTTCATTGTCGAGAACCATATATTTCATGTGGAAAGCCTCTCACACTGGGCCAGTCAGGTATGCAAACTGAATAAATGTTTGTTAACTGACCTAGTTTTTCTTTTAACTTGAGGAATCTTCCCACTACTGAATGGCTTGCTTGTCTAGCACTGACTTATTTTTTTCCTATATGAAAATTTCTGGTTTTATGCCTAAGCTTTGAGGGGTGTGTGTGTGTGTGTGTGTGTGTGTGTGTGTGTGTGTGTGTGTGTATGGTGTGTTGTATGTGAAATTTATTTAATTAAATGGTCAACTGTTTGGCCTGCCTTCCTAGTACTGTTAGAAATAATTGCTTTCCTTTTTAAAAATTTTGCTGAACATTATTATAGTATCATTGCATAAACTTCATTAGTTATCTCTCATGGAGGTGAATTCTTCATGGAACACTAATTGTCTAACATCTCTTTAGATTATATAAATATTAGCAAAAGTGTTGCTTATGGTATTGCCAATAATATTGCAAATAATTTCTGCCTGTGGCATTGATCCCTGGGCAGAAAAACTTAAAGAGACTATCTTCATTTGATGTCTCCAGGCACTGTTTTGTTAAAAAGAAGTGGCCTCAGATTGTTGTGTGTCAGTCTTGGATCAAAAAGTATCCAAATGAATACAGATGTGGAGATTCACATTCATGGTAATGAAGGTGGGTTATAGAAAAATATCCTAGCAGCTGGGGAGATGACTCAGTCAGCAGAATGCTTACTGTGCAAGTGGAAGGGCCTGAGCTTAATCTACGGCATCTGTGTAAAATCCAGGCAGGCCTGGTGGCATGCATCCATAACCCCAGGGGTGGGACAGCAGAGTCAGGTGGATCTCTGTAGCTCACTGGCCTGCCAGGCCTGGCGGAACGAGTGAGGCCTAGGTTCAGTGACAGACCCTGGGTAAAAAAACAAAAACAAAACTGAAAGTGGAACATGACAGAAAAAGACACTTGACGTTGACTTCTGGCTTCTACATACATGCATACACACATGCTTCTACATACATGCATACACACATGCATCCACACCTGCATACACGTGCACATAAATACACATGCAGCACACACACACACACACACACACACACACACGCACAAGCACAATGACGTAAAGGACATAAAACTATCTTATAAATGGTCAGGAGAATCAACGAAAGCCTTGCTGTTAAGGGAAAGGCGCTCACTGTTAATGGGATGATGGGAGGAATGCAGGAAAACCTAGCTGTGCTTTCAGCATTTCATCACACAAGGAACAGGCAGCTTATTCCCACTTCTTGATACACTAATACCTGCTGTGCTGAAATTAAACATTGCATGAAACAGGTATTTAGAATGCCCATCAGAAAAAAAGATTAAAAACAGTAAATCTTGGGCCCATGAGGCCTGGATGAAATCTGGCAGGCCGCCTGCTCTGTACCACTCCTGCTTTTGAAGACGGCAAACTTCAGGCTGGCCCAGCAAAGACCAAGCACAAGATCTTGCAAGGGAGTCTTACATTTTATTTTTCTTCCTTGTAGGAAAGCATCTGATCTTCCTTCTTTGTTGAGATTTATTCTTAAAGGACAGAAGCACATTCCCAGAGACTAGGGAATCATAGAAAACATACCAAAGGAAAGAATGCTCACGTCGGAAGAGCCCCTGTTTGGATGATGCAAAAGGATGTCCCTGTGGAGATGTCTGAACAAACTCTGTCACGGGGCAGATCACTGTGCTCGCCCGCCCGAGTGTGAGCGGCTGGCGTCCTACCACCTTCCATGACTGGACTGCAATGAGAAATGACTTCCTTCCGGATAAATAGAAACCCTCTTTGGTTTGCGATTCTGCTTAAAGAGGCTGAAATTGCATGGGGAAGGCAGACATAATTTAAAGTGGGCATTCGAAAGCTAAGGGCATATAATTTGGAAGAGATGCTCTTTTGTGTGTACTTTGTCAAGTTATAGCTTATCTTTGACTTTTATGTGTGCTTTCCCTTTTGGGTGCATTTTCATCCAATATGGTTCCAGATTTATACATGCAATATAGCTTAGAGTGTGATGTATGGAATGTAATACTGGTGTTGTTGGTGTTATCCATTCACAATAATAAAAAGTTAAAAAGACAAAATGTAATGATAATAGTCAACCAAAAAAATCAATGTTTTTCTAGCTTTCATTCTTGACTTTTCATTCTCCAATGTGTCCTCTGGTGGATCAGTTGACGGTTTAAAGCCATCTGTCCCTTTCTCTTCACATCAGTTTTCTTTACTTCTGATGGTTTTCCTCTAGGTGTTTTATTTATTTATTTATTTATTTTTAATTTTATTTATTTTTGTATGTGTATGAGTGTACTGTCTGCATGTAGGTTTGTGCACCCGTGTCGTGCAATGCCGCGGAGGTCAGAAGAGGGTGTCGGATTCCCCTGGAACTGGAGTTCTCCTGGAGTTGGAGTTTCAGACGGTTCTCAGCCGCCATGTGGGTGCTGGGGATCGAACCCGGGTCCTCTGTAAGAGCGGTCAGCGCTCTCAACCGCTAGG